>JBCEWB010109769.1:0-11849 GCA_039654565.1 Peronia peronii
GTTAGAATGGACATATCCACTTTTTGATACCATTTTTATACGCAGAAAAGGCAGGGCTTTTAAGAGAAAACAAAAACAGAAAAATCGCATTTGTTTAGCAAAATCCAAATTTCAGGAACCCCCCCACCCCATCCCCTTAACTAACTAACCATGTGGGTCATCTGAAACTACACGGAGCCGTAAATCCCACACCACATCAGACACCACACCACATGATCGTTCGATGACATGTTGTCCGCCTTGCCTCATCAACACAATGCATAATTTAGATTCCACAGACAATGCGCACTTGATTCACTGACGCAATTCCCCAGTCCCCTACCCCATCTCCGTCTTTGACACCTGCTGGTGGCCTCAGGCCTGACGATGAGAGAATGGCGTGTCGGTACTAAGCGCTGTTTAGGATTAAGAATAGGTCGCAGGCTTTCACTAAAATCAAGGTCATTGTTTTCCGTTCAGCCATGTTCCCACCAGTGTTGACTTTGGTTTATCGCTAGTTCATTAACAAAGAGTATAAGAGAAAAAAATGGGGATTAATTTTTCTTTCAGTTCAGCCGTGTTTTCGGTTTATCTGTTTTTGGCCTAAGTGTGTTCCAATGTACATGAAACTAAAATGAAATTGTCAGAGTCACTGTTTCTTGATGGATAATGCACAGATATAAAGTAGACACCTATTCTTCTCATGATTTCTTTTTAATGTCTGAAAGACAAAGTGTTGTCAATAACTTGGAAGCAATATTATTATATCTCATCAAATCTCTCAGATATTCCATGAACATGGAAGTTAACAATAAATAAAAAAGATTAATTTCTGATATCAATCGCTCTGGCTGTCCTCTACAAACCTTTGAACAAAATATGACATGACCTAGGCAACGGTTCTTATTAACCTGGGTTTAATTAAAACCCAGGGGTTCTGGAGTCAGTCTCAGGGATTTGGCTCAAATAAAATATATATACCTATGTTTAGAATTTCAAAAAATCATATTTTCTTCCTCCAGTTAAGGAAGGTTTGGTGAATGACATTTGAAACTTGCAAGTTCAGTACTCCAAAGAGACTAAGAACCACTGACCACAACATAGATATGCTATCACCAACCTATTGGGAATCCATGTGGCTATCATGAGGCTGTC
The DNA here is from genome assembly GCA_039654565.1 of Peronia peronii. Classification (NCBI taxonomy): domain Eukaryota; kingdom Metazoa; phylum Mollusca; class Gastropoda; order Systellommatophora; family Onchidiidae; genus Peronia; species Peronia peronii. The sequence continues at coordinate 1,135 of JBCEWB010109769.1, forward strand.
ATTGAGAAGAAATGCATGGACTCTCTGAATCTGTGTGTGAGATTCTGCATCGAGTTCAACAAGGTCTCCGTCATGGACTAGTTGTCGCCCTGGTACATCCGCAACACTCTGTACAAAGAGAATGATAACAATAAAGATGACAGCATACAAAAAATATGAAACATTTTGTCCAGCTCTCATAAAAACAAACAAGGAAGCCTTTTCCTCCAGCTCTGGTGGAAACAAATAAACAAACTAATAATCAGTGAAACAAACACACAAAAAAAACAAATTAACAAAATGGTAAAAATTTGTGGCAGAAAATGTTTGAAGTAAAATTCTGCGGTCTCAACTAATCAACTGTGCTAGAATGGAACTCAGAGATCGTCATCAGAAGGTATACATATATATAAAATCACAATAGTTCTCGCTGGATTCAATGGCTAGCTATCTTGTCATCTTACCGAGCATCCTTCAACTTTCTCGAGGAGAAATGCCAAATTGCGTCTGGTCTCTTCCTCTGGGCTTTCTTTTTCTTCTTCTTCTCCCTTGGGTCCTTGCACAAAAGCTTTGGTGAAAATAAACAAACATAATTTTTCATGATTATCTGGGATTTCGGGTAAATTTTAGACCGGATATACCTTTGCTCTTTCAAACTATTGCTTAATGGGGAAGTTAATAAGACTGAAACAAAAAAAAAGATTGATAATGATGCTCCCTTTCATCAATGAAATTATGATAAGATCTCTTATTTCAGTGCTGACTGAAATCTACACAGATAACAAAATGCAAATATTATATATTACAGCCATACTTTCAGAGAGCAGCAAATATTTGTAGACAACATTGTCAATTTAAGATTAATTTATTTTAATGCTTCCTTTAATCACAATATATTTAACTGGTTTATTGATTTATTCCATAATGTTATCTATATCAAAATTTGTTTGGTCTTCTTGCAAAACTATATACTTTTTTTTTTTTTTTAATTTGATATATCATTACATTTCATTTTGATGGTCAAGGTTCCTTACATACAGTAAAAGTGGCCTATCTCTTGGCCATCCACATCCAATCTATCGACAGACACCATTTTATATATATTCCTGTTGTTGTGACCGAGTCACATATTACTGATATTGTTAATCAGTCTTGCAGTGACCAAATGATCACCATTCTCCCCTCAACCCCTCCCACCCCAATCCACATCCCTTTCCCTCCATCTCTTACCTCTGTCACTGACTAGAGACATTTCCATCATTGAACCCATCAGAGATTTCTGATCTGACAACATGTGGTTGAGCTGATACATCTCTCCCTCCAAAACTGGCAACAAATTATGCAAAATATCCAACATATCATCTCACATAATTTTCGTCCCAATTTTCACAAAGTGATAAATTCCAGATTTCAGGTTTTTGCTCTTTCGTCACTTTGAGAAAACTGGGACGTATTGTTGTCATTAATCTAGAAAATGGCATTGGCAAACTTTTGAGAAAAGCAAACACCTATAAACAAGTCATTCAATGAGTTAGGTCATTAGGATAATACAGAACTAATACACATTTCTACTAGAGCAGTTCTTTTAACCCCTTCACTGGTACACATATTTCCTCCCCCAGTGCCAAGAAAATTTCACAAAATAGGCAGAATCACGGGGACTATAACGCAATTTAATTTCTGTGGAAATTAAAACCCTTTCACAGCTCTCTTGACGTACATTGTACATCATAGCATGACTGGAGTCAGATGTACTATTGACATAAAACTGTGTTTTACGGTGACATACATTGTACGTCAAAAGTGCATCTGATCCAAGTCATATTATGACGAATTTTGTGTGTCAAGGGAGCGGTAAAGGGGTCAATGAAATTATTTGCCAGCTCTCGTGCTAAGAAATGGAATGCCGTGAGATATCAGCTGCACTTTGGCATAAGTCTGACTGTCTACAAAGAAAAGTGATTGTACAAGGAGAAAAGTCTATGATCATGAATGCCCAAATATATCTATCCACTTTACACATAGATTTGTCAGTGACTGACAAAGTACACTGAATGAGAAATTATATTGACTAATATTCATACCTTTATACTTGATACAAATCTTATAAAAAAAAGCAAACAAAAAAAAAAGAAATAGTCTGAGACTTATAAGTGAAAAAAAAAAAATCCACTTACTGGATATTTCTCGTGCAGTTTCAATGAACTGTGAGTAGTTCTTGTAAACATTTTTCTTCAGTGCTTGTGCCGTTTCATCATTCAGCATGTGAACTTTTGTCTTCATATCCAGCAGCGCATCTTCTCCATCTCCTGAGAGCTTTGCTATGACTACAATGTTGACACAAAATATATTTTAAATTACTGTATATATGCATCCTATATTTTGTTTTCCAACAATATTTCCTCCGGTGCACAAAAATACGAGGTCTGTTTAAAAAATAACCTTCCCTACCTTGTAAAATCTTAAAATAATACAGCCTGCAACTTCACACAAATGAAAACCAACATATACAGAAACTGCCATTTATAACCTTGTGGCACTACCTTTCACAGAATCAAAGTTATAGGGGTTTGTTTACACTATCTTTCATGAGTTTAACCAGCAAAACTGAACATCAACATTTTAAGAAAGTCATTTTCCCGCTATTACATTAGAATAGTGACAAAACTTTCAATTCTTTTGGGGAAAAAAAAACACCAAAAAATTATCAAGATCTGTTAGTTGTTTTAGGAGATCACTCTCCAGCTACTCAAACGGTAACATCATGGGTAAAAAAGATTCATCATGGGTGAATCAGTGTTGAGGAAGGATCAAGACCTGGAAGGCCTGTGACTGCATGTGGAGGTGCAAATATCATTAGCCATTGATAAAGACTAAAGGAAAACATGCAAGAAGATACCAGATGAAATTCCTATTTCTTCTGATTCAGTTCATAGGATTTTGACTGATAAACTAGACAAAAAGAGGATGTTCTGTAAATGGGTGCCCCATTTGCTGAATCAAGATGAAAAGGAGCAATGGGTGACGCACGCCCGAATAATTGGGAAATATTGAACCACCCCCAATACTGTTACGGGCCCCTGTGACTTTCACCTTTTCCCTAAAATGAAAGAATGCCTTCAGGGATAGTGGTCTGAAACAGGAGAAGACATTATTTCAGCCACAAAAGCTGCTCTTAGAATGCTGGACAAAGAGACATGTGTCACCACCTTTGAAAGCTGGTTGCTACGATGACAGGAGTGCTTGGACAATGGTTGTGACTATGTTGAATAGCTGAATACATTGTTCTAAATTTGGTGATATTATCTTCAATGGTTTTTTAAATGTGGGATAGGAAAAGTTATTTTTGAGACAGACCTCATATTCTGTTCATTCTAAATAACACATGTGAAAATATTTCTCACCAGCCAAACAATAAGTTACCGCAGTATTACTTTGTTTCCTATTACTTTCAATGCAAATGTCCATCATTATCAACACATGAAATTAAACACTGCAAATGTTAACTGTTGAAAAAGAAGCTCTTTTTATAAAGTCTCACTCCATAAAACTGATTTTACTGCTATTAAGATGGTCGAAAACTAAGTGATGGATATAAGTTTGGTCTGGAGCTAGATCTTGTATCTCATTTTTTTGTTAATCTGTGAGTAACTTGAGATGGCAGCCTGTTAGATCTAAATCATTGTGGAAGCAGACTAATTTTCTGATAAGATAGATAGCAAAATGCAGCAATTTCCACCACAGTGCCCAGTCACTGGGAAAAGAAAAAAGCAGGCTCTTTGGCAGATGGGCTGACTGAAAGCTTACGCAATCACTGTACTGTCTTGTTTGTGCTTGACTGTTATCATTAGTTAAAGATTTCTCCACGTGAACAAGAACACCTTTCTCCAACGTGAGTGTCTGTGTGTGTATTTTAATTAGAACAGTTCCCGATTTTTTTTGCTTATATTTAATAGTGTCCGTCGCATTAGTTTCCACGTGATACTATCATTGTTGTATGAAACATGATATGGCTCTATGCTACCTTTATGGATAACGAAATGAGTGACAAGTGTTTAAAACTAGCCCACACCGGTCGAAGCAGGAAAACAATTGACCAGTCAGAAGGCTAAATTTAATTCATTGTCATATAAACAGAAACAATCACAGGTGTCGCCCTATGTGCTGACAAACAAAGAAATGGTTACACCCTAGTCCATGTATATGGCCTAATTATACATCTCCCATTACTCCTTCTCCTCCTCTCCATGTCCCCTCCATCTTCTCCCCATTTTATTGCGTATCCAGTACTGTTCTTTTCTCTCAAGTATATGATCTGAAGCGAAATTAGACCACCATGAGTATTTGCATGTTCTGATCAAACACCAGATTCTTATATCTTAGGTGGATTTTTTTATGTGGAAGCAGGTTCTTATGCAGGTAAATTACAGAGATCAAATTCTGTTTTGCGGCAGGGGTGGGTTCTTGGGCAGACTGGGCTCCTTGGCAATGGATTCTTTGGCAGAGATACCTGTAGTTTGAAAGCTTTGAAATGCATTGAAAATCTAGGCACTCGTTAACAGTTGTGGCCCTGTCCTATGGGCCCTGTGTTATGTTTAGATCCGCTGGTCTCACACGATTATACACGTGTATACTCATCCTGATATCATCACTCAGAGAATCTCTGATCATTTAATTTTTAAAATAATGGTGTAAAAGACTGATTGTTTAAACTATCAAGTGTGCTATAGATCTAGATTTAGAATCTAGATGCAGATCTAGATAAAAAAAAAAAAACTGAAAAACGTGAAGTTTTATTCGTTGGAATAACTTGGGGACATGTGGTATGGCATGCTTCAATATGATACTGTACAGCCGGAAGATAAAGATACAGTATAGATAATCTATCTGGACTAGATCTCTCCACTTCTTTGGTTCATCCCTTCAAAACTGATGTAAAAATGCATGATGCACATTAGCATACATCTAGATTCTAGATCTATAAGTAATTATGTGAAAGATGTGCTGAATCCCAGTTATATCAATACAATTGTGTGAATAGAACAGGATCTTGATTCTTAATCCTAAGGCAATAAGTGACTAGATCTGGATCCAGACTCTAGATCCATAAAATATTCTGCAGACATAGGCTAGAAGTAGACTAGATCTAGATCTAGATCTAATGGAGGTAGACTAGATCCAGATATCTAGTTCTACATTGACATTGTAGTAGATCTAATTAGTATCTTATTGTGAATTGTGAGTGGCCACCCCCCCCCCCCCCCCCTTCCCCATTGGCATTCACATAGTTTCTACCAGTTGTCCTCCGGTACTTACACGATTCAGGTTCAAAGGAAGTTTTTGCAAGGATTCTTGCTAGGCCGTCTCCCATTTTGTTAATATCCTTCTACACTGCGAGCAATAATAACAACAGCTGAGGTTTTTTTTCAGCTTGATAATAATCTGCTCATCTTCCTTGTAGGTTAGGCTAAATAGCTTATAAACGTAACCATCGGAATACATTACAGGAATAGAATTGTTGCTGCATTCGTTTATTTCAGTCAAATCCAATCATTCTTATTTTGAACTAATATTTACATGATACATATATTCTGAATATATGCTATCTAGACAACGACTTGTATTTCAAATTGAAATAAGGATAATGAAAAACTCGTATAATCGATTTGAGCATTATCCGACAAAATCAGAAAATTTTGGATTTAGTAACATAAAATTTCCGACAATCCGCAAATCTCCGCAAAAAGCCGAAGTAACTTCCTTTCATTAAAATTTTGATTTCAGCCTTTATTGTCCAGTCGAGTATTCTACAACTCGGTTGACAGAAAAACAAAAAACAAAACAAAAATAAAGTAAAAACAAAACAAAAAACAAACAATCAGACAAAAGAAAAAATCATTTTAAAATCCATCTCTGGCTGAAGTTATCATTCATCGAGACAACTTCGATTAAATAAATATACTTCATGAAAAACAAGTTCTTGTCTGACACCCTGGCGACTCCTAGATCTATTTTATCGCCCATAAACCTGTTATCACATTGTACAATATAGCATTTGCTCTCTTTCTTTTAGTGAACTTGTAACGATCAAGACATGTCGAAAGGCAGATTGAAAGTGAATTCATGGTGAAAAGTATAAATTATGATCATTGGACTTACAGTAATATCAAAAGTGGACAGGAGGATCAGTTTTCAAATAAAACTGTAACGGTATCGAAGTTTGAAACATAGCAGAGTGCTAATAGCAATTATTAGCTCTTCGGTAGGGACACTACATGATTTTTCTTTTTTCTTATTGCTACCATCAACCCCCCATTTTTTACTTGTGCACCCTCAGAGGTTGCTACTATTTCTTTTCCTAGGTCAACAAAATTGTGCCATGCAGTCGCGATTTGTTTCGCTGTCCATACAATTGGTGTTTTTCACTCCACTGATTGGTATGTTGCAGTCATATTACTACATAATAGTGTATCTTTGGTTGCAGTTACTTGCTTTCATTAATACGGCAATTTGAAATCTGAAGTTTACAGTTTTTGTAATCATGCACAACAAGCACCATCAACCTTAACGTAGGCTCAGGTCCTCAAATCATTTTCAGCACTGTCGTTGCGATTTTGTAAAGTAAACTGAGGAATTGCATTGTGTGAATCTGTTACACATAATCTGTTTCAACATTTCTATTAAAAAGTTAACGCATAGAACAATGCTCCCTGGCGGATTGCACAAATAAAATAAATTATGCCCCGTAGGTTTATACAGTACTGCATCCTAGAAGGTGTACAGGTTAATTGTTGTTTTTCTTGTCTTTCAATCCTAAGAAATAGGAGTATCACGGCTCTAAGTGGCTGCCTGTTTTTTTGTGGAGAATTTTTATGGGTAGAAATTTGGAATTTGGAAATTTTGTCCGGACAGCGGCACTCCGCCTACTTTTCATCGATTTTGAACTGCCAAGGGTTCTTTAACGTGCATAACGTACATCCGGAACCTCCGAAATATATTTGCTCTTATCCGAGAAGGCTAGACGTCGGACTTCCCTATCCAGACGAAGCCAGGGGATCGTTGAATCACTGAAAAAATGCAGGTTTCAATCTTCGTTTCCTTCCACCTTCCAGTGGGAAGACCCGCGAGTCGAACCTACAAGCTCACCGACGTGAGTTGTTTTCATCATGGAACACACGTCAAACCTCATAGCCACGGCGACCCTCGCACAGGTAAAACATGTCCCTGTAACCTGTAAACTTAATACCGGACTCTAAGAAGGTGCACAAGTAAAACAGGCCTACTGCATCAAAACTTTCTAACAGCATACATTGCAAGGAAATCGAAAGCTAGCATGGTTAGCTTAGCACATAAATGTGACACTGAAGAATGATAACTTCTACTTTATGACCACATGGTCACATTGCATGGCCACACTTCACAGCTTATCATTAGTTTATTTTATAAGTGGATGTCAAAACATAAAAATCTATGAAAAAAAACAAAAACAAAAACAAAAACGATCCATTTCACTGAAGATGAAGCATGATCATTGATAAATACGAGGTAAGAAATTACGCAATGGCTCAATAAATCATGGGCCAAAAATACTGTCACTTAACCAGGCAGTCTGTTCTTCGGATAGTGTCTTTTATCAACAAATGCAACTCGATTTTCGCATTCTGCGTTGCATAATCAGCTTACAGTTTGTTTCTTGTGTTTTTCTATGTTCAGTTCTAAAACGAACATTCAATGCCCATGAAGTGGCCCCCATGTTAGAAGAAGAAAACTTTCAGTCGGCTGACATCTGCATGGCACCCCTGTAGATGACCAGCAGTCCGGCGAAGACGATGGTAATGAAGAGAGCGGTGGAATATTTGATAATCTCAACTTCCATCTGCTGGCACCAGAAGCCCAAGCTATAGTCCGCAGACATATTGGCACCAGAAAGAGAGCCTACGAGAGGAGCAGCACAGTGACAAAGACGCTGAGATGATCGAATGAAGCTATGGTATCTTACTATGGTCGCCATTTGCCAAGCGATTTATTCAGTGAAAACCAATCAGGTTTGGTTTCAAGATGTGTCCTAGCAACTCCTACAAAGTAGCTTAGTCCAGTTTGAGCCTTGTTGAGGAGCCACCGCTGTCTATAATCCTAATTTCAGACTTGGTGGTTCCGTCGTTGTCGACCTAATCCTTTGAACTTCATTCTTTGCCGTTCAGGTTCACATTTGACAACTACTTCACCACCGTGGTCCCGATGGAAGATCTTACAGCAGAAGCACTGGTGCTAGAGGCAAGATAAGAGCAAACTGTCTTCAGTGGTGTCCTGTACTGTCCATTGCTAAATCTCCGTGGGGTTCCTTTGACTTCAGGCTCGACAGAACCACAGGGATTTTGATTCTCAGCTGGACTGACAACCTTAATGGTGTTGTGACGATGGCTACCAACTGTGACCGAGTGCAGCCTGTGAGAGAGGCCAATCAGTGGTCCAAGACGGAGAGGAGTGTGTTGAGACTCTCAAGACCTAGTCCACTCACTGAAGACCTACAACATGGCAATGGAAGGGCTGGATCATTTTGAGCAAAACATTAGCACATAATAAAATGGCATATCAGTGCAGATCAAGAAATGGCGGTGGTTTATCTTTGCTCAATTCATTGACGGAATGGTCCACAATGCATGGCTAATCCCCAGACAACTTATGTGTGTGAGCGTAGGGGGGGGGGGGTCGGGGTGGGGGAGGGGGGGGCAGGGGGAGAAGAGGGAGGGGGAGGAAGGGGAGGGGGAGATGTACAGTACTCCAGACGACTGTTGGCCCCTCGAGTGGGAAAGGTCAAAAGGATCCCAAACGACGTTCGCCTGGACTGCATTAGTCCCTCACCCGGGTAAGCGAAGATGCGCTCAGGGGACGGTATGCAGCAAGTGCAATTGCGGTGTTCATGACCATTGGTTTTTCATTTTTCATCCCACCTAGAGATATGTCCTCTTACCGGATAATATAAATTTCCCGTTACGAAGGCATTGTTGTACCTTTTTTTGTGATGTTTGCATGTTTTGTGGATGTATGCCTTGTGAGAACATGAGCAAGAACCAAAAACTTTCTTGTGGACTTGTATTGATGGATAATGAAAGCTAATATTGCTGTCTATGATAATGATGATTAGGATGATGATGATAAAATGACGATGATGATGGGCTTGGGAGCAGTGATGATGGTGATGGTGGTAATGACGTTAAATATGAAGATTGCTGTGCTACTCGTGAGAGTGAAAATTTTTGTTCTGCATTTTCCGAGCAAAAATTGTGTATAGTGGCACTGGATGTGTTGAAATATGAGGAAAAATAGTTTTGTTGATTCCGAAAAGTGCCCTGGTAAAATGGAGACGACGGCCATATTGGAAATAAACAACCTTTTTTGAATTGCTAAGGCTTTTTTTTTAATTTTCAAATCAAATGGAATAAAGCTTGGTGAAATGCAAGATAGCTATCCTATGTTTAATTTGTATTGATTAATTTTTGATATATCTACAAAATATTTAATTATATTTTTTTCCCATCTGTGTACAGTTACATCACATTGAAAGGGTTACATTACCAGGATAACTCAAACATTTTTGCATTTATAAAAATTCTGAACAATGCAAAAGTTGTGCGTAGTCCTAGTAAATGTTTTGGCAAATTTTCAGGTCTTTCCTTCTAAAAATAAAGGACTAGTTGAGAAAAATGCCTTTTTCTCTTTCGACATGGTAGCATGGTAGCAAACAGTTCATGTGATTAATAGTCTTATTGGAATGCAAAATATACTTTTAAATGTCCTATTAGTATGTTATTATAAATGTTTTACTACAACTCTGAGAGTTAGAAAGAAAAAACTGAGAGAAAGTTAGCACAATAATACTACAAAAATTCACTGGGTAGCTGTTGTTACTGCATACTGGCCGCGCGGAATTCCATTCCTGAACTTTTTTTGTGTGTCACTGAGCCCTGCCTAGCCTTTGCCAAGTTATCCCTGTGATTGTTCTGCTTCTACTAAAGCATGATTATGAACAGTCTAAGCTTACAAACAGTTGCCTGTGAAGAGAGAATTGGTGATAAACAATGCCAAAATAGCAAGAGCATTACAGTTGAACAGGCTATTGTGATTGCACTGTGATTCCATTCAAGCAAGGGGGGAACAGTGAAAATGTTCTAATATTGGCCTGTCAGTCAGCACTGATGCAACAAATTTGCAGATGCGATCAAAATCAGAATTGGTGTGAGTGAACAAAGCAACTATAATGTTATGTGGTAAAATGCACACATGGACACAACACCCGATGTTTGGATTCAGCGGTCATTGCCACGCTGCAACCGCCAATCAAAGTTTTATATCAAACCGGCAGTGAATGGTCGGTCAAGACGGACTAGCGTTGAGCCAATGAACATGAGAGTTGAAGTCAGTGAATAGTAATGACAGAAACTAGGTCAAATAAGAGTTCAAATAGTCTCCGTTTACGTGCTCTGAAATATAAATAGTATATCCGGGATTTTTTCCTACATTACATTGTGAAAGAGGAGAAAATTTCCTTTTCATCCATATCAAACACTTTAACTTTCTGTGAGTAATATATGGATGGGAACTGTTCAAAGTTGATCAAAACAGTAGACTTTTATGTCACTGATATCGGAAATTGGGCACACCCTTGTGTTTTCAATCGCATTTTTGGGGCAGAAATAAAGCACTGAAAATGTTCTCCCGTGTATTTTTAGATCAAG
>JBCEWB010109780.1:0-10018 GCA_039654565.1 Peronia peronii
GGATCTTGGTTTGACCATGTGTTGGCGACTGAAAAATTTATGAATGATCACCCAGACTGTCCTGTGTATATTCTTGTCTATGAAGAACTGAGGACAGATCCAGTTAGTAAAATTAGAGAACTCTGTTCATTCTTGGAAAAACCTACCACTCTGGCAGAGGATATAGCTGAAAAGACAGAGTTTGCAAGGATGAAGAGGGAACTTATAAAAGGAAAGATGAGGAAGGAAACAGATCGTCTTTTCGGTAATGATAACATTGTGTTCCGAACAGGAATTGTTGGTGACTGGAAAAATTGGTTCACAGTGGCCCAGAATGAAGTATTCAATAGGAAATTTGATGAAAAACTTGGTGGTTCAAAGTTTGGAGACTTATTTCGGCAGTATCTATAGTATGCTTCAGAATAACATCCGTAAGAATGTAAGATAGCCATCATTTATCCTGTCTTCTTTAATTATCGCTATTATTTTCAGTTTACTTGCCAATGATCCTTTATTCGCTCTCAAGTGTCAGATGAGAGTTGTTAAACTTAAACTCCAACTTTACTCTCCCATAGTTTACTTTGGGTTTCTCAAAATGACGCGACCTATGTGATCTATCAATCAAGCATGTTCTTTACTAGTCAGAATGAAGTATTTAATAAGATTTTTGAAGGAAATCTGGCGGGTTCAAGGTTTAGGAATTTATTTCGACTGTATCCGTAATGCTTTCCGAATAGTTCCAATTGTGAGTGGTGTGTAACAGCAATAATCAACCATAGTGAGTTGTCCTCCTTTTCTGCGATGCGTTGTCTCATGACTGAAGTTTGGGACTAAATTATAATCCTCTACCTACATTTTTTTTTTACTGGCTAAGGCCAATAAATTGCTTGAACGAGTTTGATATGATCCGTGTCAAATCTTTTTTCTTCGCTACAACTTGGAGAGCACGATTATATGTTTGAAATAAAAATCCATTCGATCAGTCCTGATTATTATCTATTATATTACACATTATTATACATATGATGTACTAATATGATTTATATATTCATTTGTTAACAAGTTTTTTAATGTTAAGTACTTTTGTGTGTGTAAAGAGACACTAAGTTTACTTACAGTTTCAATGAGACTTTCTGTTTTCGAGTGACTAGTCGGACTTATTGACAATACCTGTGATTTTGGATTATGTACAATTATCTTGATTTTTATCAGGAGCGAACAGTTGTCCGTGGCCGAATGGATAAGTGACTAGACTGATATTCCGATGAGCCCGGGTTCAAACCTCAGCCACGCCATTTTTTTATTTTTTTTATTTTTAGTAATGAAAATGTAGTGTGCATACATTTGACATAATTTTTTGTTTGTTTGTTTGTTTATATATGTACAATTTTGAGGGATTAATTGAAGAGATGCTTTTGCTAGATACTTCTTGCTGCGTCATCCACTGAGAGTGAAGGGTTTATCACCAACTCCAACGCGTCCACATCTGTAGATCCGTATATTTTCTTTTCTGTTCCATGTAACGTGTGTGTGTTTGTATCTTCTTGACAGAACGTTTGCATTTTTCGTAGTTGAAGGAGATGTACTGTCATGTAGAATGGAGTGATCTGGATCTAGATCTAGACCTCATTCAGTGTTTAAAATATTAAAAAAAAAAAAAAAAAGATCGTCAAGCTTGATGATGAAACTAGACCATCATTTACTGATTAGCATATCTTTAGCTAAAAGTGCTTAAAACTGCACACACATGCCTCCCACCCCCTCCCAAAGGAACATAACGCGGACATTAGAACTTCACGGCTATATTTCAATGACACAGACTGAATAAGTCCGGCTAGACTTCGAGACTATACGGGCTTAAGTCTGGCTAGCCATGGCCTTCTGTTTTTGTTCATTGCCATATTATGTGTAACATAAATTATACTACAGTTTCCTCCTCATGAGTCATGTTATATCTTAATTAACGTAAGTCTCTTTTACTTCATGATTTATGCAATAATGTAATGATTTTTTTTAATCCTCCATTTTTACTTGTACAGCGTTTTCTCTTGTTCTTGCTGATTTGTGTGTGTGTGTGTAAATAAAGAGGCATCAAATTCACTTACAGTTTCAATCAGCTTCCTTTTGTGTGTTTGTATGTTTGTTTATTTGTTTGTTCATTGTCATGTTACCATTATATGCCCAGCAGTGTGCATACTTTTTCCCTCGTTCCCATCTTAATAAATATGAGGCTTTTGTAACAGAAGGTATGAGTCCCCTTTTCCGTGCCTCCTGAGAAAAAAAGTGGCAAGACTGCCAGTAAGTGTGCGAAGATTTCAAAAATACAAATCAAGCCAAAATATAAAGACATCACTCCGATTTGGAATAACTGGTGTTCTATTTACATGTATTTATATAATAAGCTTCTTTAATTATACTTTTTCAGCTTGCCTTTCTCTCGAAAACTTTTCTTTATGAAATTTTCTTGAAAATGCCACACGTTTTAGTTTCTGCATATCTTTTAGGCGGTTATCTGAGCTGTTACATTTGGCATTGTCACATCAAAAATCTTTTTCAGTTGAACTTTTATGTGTTTCAGATCGGTTTTTAGTTGTTGATATCAATCTCTCTCTCCCCCCCCTCCCCCCTCCCTTTCTCCTCTTCCCTTCACATGTTTTTCTCATCTCTCTCTCTCTCTCTCTGACCACCCTTCTCTTGCTTTTCCCTCCTACATGTTTGTCTTCTTTGCCATCTCTTCTTTTCTTCCTCTTCTTTTCAACTCTCTCTCTCTCTCTGTTTCTCTCTCATTGTTTGCATTCCCTTTCTCCTTCTTTCCACAAATTTTCTCTCGCTGTCTCATATTTCATCTTTCTTTCTTCTCACTAGCATCCCCACCCCCATCCATTTTTCATTCCACACAAAAAAAAAGTTCGGTGTCAGACACAAGAGAGACAGACGAAGACATAAGAAATGTCCATTGGTTCTGAAGTGCAGAGTCCTTTTATTCGATCTTGTATGCACACACCTATGGCGACAAGGCTGTTTCCAGGAGGGAGCTGATTAAAATATCCATAATGTTATACGGGCTTAATCTACGGGTAACATTGTTATGGCTGACTGTTGCGTTTTGTTGTCCATCACCTTCACCGGCCAATGGCAACAGTCACTGACATAACATTAAAGACAAGGAGCTGGTTATGTAAATCTAATGTTATTGCTTTAAAATTATGATTTTGAAAAAAAAAGTAATATAAAATAATAATAATAAAACTATTTGCATATTTTATAAATCATAATGTTAGAAGAGAAACAATCTAGCCATGACAGTGCACTTACATATATGTCTGGAATGCAGTGAAAATGAAAATGAAATAAAAACAATCCAATTGTGAGGATTTTTTTGTATATTTCACAACTGCCACGCAACATAGATATCCACAAGTACGACCATTCACTTACTTAGAGTGATCGGGAATAGCGTAATGAGGTCGCCATGGCATAGACAAAAAATAGGATGCAGAGGAGTTTGTGTACGTGATATTGATGGATGCATGGATCGGAATGTGGGTGAGACTGATGCAATCGATTCTTACATTTAACATTTGGAAAATGACTTCAGTGGCAGATATTCATGAGAGAGGTATTCAGGAAGCCCTGAAGGATTTTCTTTTCCCAGTGAACACCTCTGCACAAGAATGTAGATAAGTTCCGCTATCTGGAACATCACGTAGGTTTAATAAGTTTTTCGATCATATCAGCAATTGGAGGCGCCTATCCTTTTCGCATTTTTGCCAATAACGGTAATATTCATATTTAGGCCTACATCAGATTTTATTTGGCAGGCTGTATAAGCTGATATGTAGTTGTTGTACAGCCTGCACGATTGAGGGTTGCCAAAAATACAATGACAAAACTGTCCGAGGAAGTGGAGGGTGGTTGAGGGGGGGGGGGGGGAAGGGGATGCTGAGGGAGACAATTGCTCCAAAACCAGAGACCAACAAAATACTGAAAAGTTTCAGAACAGTGAATTTATCGTTGTGGCCCTTTTGTTTATATCTTCTTTACAAAATCGCGGCAACTTGTTCTTGACTGGCTAAATATCTGACAAACCTTTAATGGAAAAGCTAATCCCCCCCCCCCCCGGAGGGAATTTAAAAAAGAAAGAAAGCAGGAAAAGTTTACCTCTCCTTGCCACGGGATGAAACTCTCGTATTATTTGCTTTGACGATTTAAACCTGCCCAGTTGACACAATACATTATACTCTAACAGGAGAATAGTGACTTGCTCCTTATCCACAAAACACGACAGAAAAATAGTAGACAGATTTGCTCCACAACTACAACACGAGCTGAATACATCAAAAGTAATAGATGGAATGGATTCACTGGGTTCTTTGAGAATCGAATTTTAAACAAATGCTAATTCTAATAACAGAAATGTTGCAAATGTCATTATATGCACATTTTCCTAGTCTCTGCGTGGTTGTACATGTATAGAGCATCGGCGTGATAGTATAAATACTATTTATATTTAAAAAAAGAGAGAGAAAGAGAGAGAGAGAAAGAGAGAATGGAAAAAAAGAAAGAGAGAAAGAATGAAAGAAAGAAGTAAAGGAAGAAAAAAAAAGAAAGAAACCGGGTGTTACGACCCTATACAAAACTGATAAAGCTTTATAAATTTCTTCTTCGTTTCTATCTTTTGCCACCATCATACTCACACTAGTCACACACAGTAAGAACCAAGCTGGTCATTGACTAAAATAATGCCCTCGTATAAGTTGAAGGAATGGTAATAGGCTATGTACAATATGGGCATAGCCAAGGCGACTGAAAATACAGTCCAGATAGTGCATGTACGTGACAGGTAAGCACGTATGCAGCAGTCATTGGCAAACAGACAGTGACATAAGACGCGAGACCAGCCGGATGTTTAGGAAGTTGTTTACTACCTATTCTAACGTACTTTGACACGACGCCTTGTTTAATTATCGCCAGCTTTAGTCTGCCGCAATATTCAGACAACTTACTGCATCACGTTAATCTCTATAAACTAGACATTGTTTACTGTGTTTAACGAGAGCACCAAACATCTCGCTCGTAACGAAGTCTGCAAGAAAATGACGTTTTGTCAGAATACGTTAGCATTGGTCTTGCTTCCTCTAGATTACAATGATCCAGTTGACAATGTTGATATTACCAAGTAACAAGGCTATTCTGAAAAGTCCCGATCCTCTTCTTTCTGAATTCTTCTTCAGTTATACTTTACCATGCATGTATTAGCCTCATGGGACTTTATTTTACGCCATGTAAGACCTACGTCCCATACATCTCAAAGAATGGAGTCTTGTGTGCTTATATTACTTAATATTAATACATGTAGATAGGCTAATTGCATGCAATGATATTTAAGATCCTAAGAGCATTCGCGTTGTCAGTCGCTGTGCTTGTCATCAACAATGCACCATCAATTGCAATGCACTAGTTATAAAATTAAATATTGTGAACAGAGCCAGGCAGGCAATCTCCTCTTTTTACTTTTTTTTCACCTCTTTCTGTACCAGTTATGTGTTGCACACAAGGACGCAAGATAGCCAAGTGTTCTATATACGTATAGTGTATTTCAACCTCCTGGTGGAGGTTATCTCGACACTAGCCAAGTGCCCTTATTTTTCACCCCTGGCTGTGGTTTACTCCTGTACATTTCTGACTGCTGGATACTGTATCATTTTATCATTCATTCTTCTAGTACATAATTATATAGGCCCAGCGACCTATCTGGTAGAGGCCGTCATAGGGAATTGAAAGGCCCAAACAAAACTAACTATCTGGTAGATTCTAACCCACAGACTAACCCAGTGCTCCAGAACAGCAGTGTGAGTGTTATAGGGTGTAACGTCGAGGTTATGACTCAAGCTTTGTGCAATAATTACTATGCATTGTTATCTGCTTAACTAAAAAACTGATTAGACTCTAGTTTAGAGGCTGTATTTGCAGTGTTCGGAATGTGAACTACTGATATCCAGCTCAACAATTTGGCATGCTCGTCCTGATCTCCTTAGATATTCTAGATCTAGATGTGGCAGAGTGCCATAGATCTACATGTTGTGTTGAGATTTTATCACATTTTATTTTATGTAACAGAAATAATAAAGGCAGCAGATAATTAGGCATATGCTGCTGATCGTATGTTACCAAATTTCAAAGACAGGCCAGTTTTTCTCACCCGTGCAATTTGAGATGGAACCAGTATTGTAAAGAATTTAAACATTTCAGTTGCCTAAGATCATAAGTCATAAATAATAAATATGTTCTCAACTGGAGAGACTTTCGGAGTAGATTGCATTGGAGGTTTTCAGTTTGATTTTAGACTTAATCAGCATGTTTATAGACATCATACAATGATATTTTATGTCCTCTCTCAGTTATGTTCAAGTTTGCCTTCCAGCCACATTCGGACAGCTATCTTAAGTCCAATGTTATGAATCAAGACATTCATGCATCATATCAGATGTGTGATATACAGTGGCACAGTGACCTGCAAGTGCACCAGCTTATGCAATTTCTGAGATAAACGTGATCACTCTGTCAATTTTTTTTTGCTTTGAATTTTGAATTGCAAGCCAAAATCTGAGTTATGATTGAGCTTCAGATATGCCACCATTAGTTAGCGCAGTAAATGTTGCAAAGCCTACCCATTTCCCGTTCCTTACATGTTCTCAGCACACCTTACCATAAAACCATCTCTGCTGTGTTGTGATTGTATTTTGTGCAGTTATTTTACAATATTTCTTTTCAAACCATGGATCTTAAAGAAATGAGTGCAAAGAACAGTGCTGAGAAGTAAAAAAAAGGATGTCCATTAAATTATAGTGTTGAATCATAGAAAAATATGAGTATTTTTGTTATTTATAAATAGTTTACTTATATTGTTAAAAAAAAATTAAGAAATTATTGTGTTTGGGGAGGGGGGTGGGAGGGGAGGGGGGGGGGGAGGGGAACGGATCTTCTGACATTGAATCCAATTCAATGAGTTCAATTAACTCTATCTATTATCACTCTATTATTATAAGCCAATAAGTTTGGATTTTTGACCCCTTCACTGCTATGCATATTTCCTCCCCCACTGTTAAGAAAATTTCACAAAATGAGCAGAATCACCAGGGAACTATGTCTGAATTTTATTTCTGTCGAGAGTAAAACGCCTTCACTGCTCTGTTGATGTACAATGTACATCACAATATGACTGGGGTCAGATGCGCTGTTGATGTATAGCATACGCTACTGTAAAACCATGTTTTGCATATGTGGTACCTCAACATATCTGTGAAGAGATTAAAAATTACCTACTTCACATCAACAAATTTGGAAGGTAAGAGTAAAATTATATTGTTATATATGATTGATAAGTCCTGTACAAAATGTGGTCAATAGCTTTTGCCTTCACTAAGAAACCAAATGGAAGCATATTAAGGAAAACAGTTTTTAGAACCTCTGTGAAATTGAAAAATATGATTTATTCTATATTTTTATTCTTAGTGACATTGTGACTGAATTTCTGTTTATTTTGTTCAAACCACTTTACAGATTTTATCAACAGCCATGGCCCTTGAAGCTGCAGTAAAGAAAATGGACAATATGGACCTACATCTAATAAATGGTGTACGCTATGTTGTGTACTTAGCCAGAACTAACATTGATGAACACTTTGAATATATACGACAAGTGGACATACAACAGGATGATGTGATCACAGTAGGATTCCCACGATCAGGAAACCACTGGACTTATGAACTAGTGCATATGATTGTCAATCAGACAGTGAACTTTGCTGAGGCTACCTACTATGAAGCTTTCATTGATAGTTTAGGTAGTGATATCAGCGCCATTTTGAGTAAGAGACCATCTCCACGTATTTTACCTTCTCATAACCGAATCTTTCGCATACCATCGCAGGCCATGGATAAGAAGGTGAAGATCATTTACATTGTCAGAAATCCCAAAGATACCCTTGCATCGTTGTATCGACTTATGTCAAGTCTTAAAATGGAATCAGCAGTTTTCAAAGGAACCTGGGAAGATTTTTTTCTTCTACAGATGTCTGGAGATTTTCCATGGGGATCTTGGTTTGACCATGTGCTGGCGACCGAAAAATTTATGAGTGATCACCCAGACTGTCCTGTCCATATTCTTCTTTATGAAGACCTGAAGAAAGATCCAGTCAGTAAAATTAGAGAACTCTGTTCATTCCTGGAGAAACCTACCACTCTGGCAGAGGAAATTGCTGAAAAGACAGAGTTTGGAAGAATGAAGAAGGAACTTTTAAAGGGAAAGATGAAAGGGGAAACAGATAGCATGGTTGAGAATGACAGTATTGTATTCCGAACAGGAATTGTTGGTGATTGGAAAAACTGGTTCACAGTGTCCCAGAATGAAGTATTTAATCAGAAGTTTGAAGAAAAAATGGCCGGCTCAAAATTAGGAGATTTATTTCGACAGTACCTGTAATATGCTTTTAGAATGACCCCTCCTGTAAAACAGCAGTCAAAGTTAGAAGCTAAACTATAAAGATGAGACTTTACATGTAGTTTTTTAGACCTCCTTGCCAAGGATTAGGAGGTTCTTGATAAGGATTGTCTTGCATGATCAGTATCAATTCTTTAACCCTTGAAATTTTCCCCACTACTGCAGTACATTGTATCTCTTTTATATCTTTATTTTACTGCCAGTGTCACAATGTTTTCTCCGTGATCAGTCAGTGTCTTCAGTACTGGTACCACTACCAGATGACATCTTGATGATGACAATTCCTTCAGTTTGTTAGCTAAGATTTGGATACTAGCAGTGTTCTCAGTTTTTTAGTTGGTGTTAGAAAACATCTCGGTGACAATTTCCTCAGTCTATTGGCCAGTGCTAGAATGCAGTGCCATTACAATTTCCTGTCTGTTAGCTAATGCAAGACTACAAATTGGTGAGTCTCCTCAGTTTGTTGGATGGTATTAGAATATCACTTGGTGACAGTTTTGTCAGTCTGGTTGCTGGTGTTAGAGAACATTTCAGTGACAATCCTCTCAGAAGTTTCACAAAACAGTTTTATAGTAGATCTTGCAGCAGTCTAAGTAAACTAAAGATGAGAAAAAATGTCAGCAGAAAATTACTAAACAAAAATTTGGTCCAAATCGCAGTCTATAGGCTAGAGCCTGTTAACATTGTGATAGTACTAGCTGCATTTGAAGAAATTGTGCCTGGAATCATTTGGAATCAGTTACATGTAGGCCTATGTCAGTGAAGAAAAAAGACAACTGCTGCAAAATAGTTCAACAAATACAGTTACATGTATTATGTTTTTTTTTTTTCAGCTCACAAATTTTTCATTCTCCAGAAGCAGGATTACACAGAAAGGACATCCAACATATAGTATTTCAGTAGTCATATTTAATGTGCAAGAAACTTATCAGAAACAACATCTGTTGACCTTACACACTCTTGGTCCATCATTCAGAAATGTTGGTGAAAGTCAGAGACCTTAGGATTCCTTCACATCATGATAATAGACCTTCAGTTTAAGTTCAACATAATCTCAGTTTGAATTTCAACATTATGGTAGTTTAAGTGCAGCAGAACATCATACAATCTCCTGGGAAAAATTTTATGAGGAAATTAGTCATGTAAAATGTATGTACATGATTCACAAGATGACTACAACAATGTATTTTTGTTGTTGTTGTTGTTTTTGATAACTACATGTATGTCACAGTTTTTGGCCACCAGTTTTGGAATCTCTGCTGCTTGGATGTGTTTTAAACTTGTCATGGTGACATGCAAAAACTTCACAATAGTTAACTTTAGTCAGTCTGATCGAGGAAATCTGTGTGAGGTGTGTGCTGTGTCTTTGATACTGTTAAATTCAGTCAGTGACATGCAAAAACTTGACAGTGTACAACTTCAGTCACATTATAATATTATTTCAGTCACATCCCAGAGGGTCTTGAAACACTTCACTGCACAGACATCTCACCTTATCTTCCCTATCTTCCAAGCGAACAAGAAAATGCCACAATGT
>JBCEWB010109802.1:0-11848 GCA_039654565.1 Peronia peronii
TCCATCCATCCATCCATCCATCCATCCATCCATCCATCCATCCATCCATCCATCCATCCATCCATCCATCCATCATGGTGTCACCTAAATATGCATTTCGCCAAGTCATTTTCACTATTTTGGCGACCAGCCACCCAGACAGACAGTCCTGATGAAGAATCCTTTCCCTTAACCTGACAGTGTACAAATACGAGAATACATAGGCAAATACATGTATCAGAAAACAGCCCCTTCACATTAACTCCTAGGGTCCGCAGTGACAAATTGGAGGCAATCACTTTTGAACCTTTCAAAGTGATGAACACCATTTAAAGGTACACTATTTTAAAACTTCCCAAATAAGTCGTCGTAATTTTGGGAAATGAAACTAGGAATTTGTTGGGTATTTTTCAGCATCAAAACGTAAGTGTGAGTTGAGTGTGAGAATGGACCCAGCACATAGAAATGACGTAATATAATATCCACGTTAACTATTGCACAGGCAAAGTAGCCAAAGTTTGTGCGGCACATGAGATGGCGAGCCGAACATTCACAACAGTAGAATTGAGGGGGCGGGAGGGAAACGGGGAAATCTACTTCACATTATTTTAATTTTACGAATAGTACAAAATGAGGGAGGGGGAAAAAAAGAATAAGCAAACAGCTAGTTCACATTCACAAGCGCACAAAATGAAGGAAAGGACCAAGAAAAGGTTTACATTCAGAAACATAAAACATG
Source organism: Peronia peronii (assembly GCA_039654565.1). Taxonomy (NCBI): domain Eukaryota; kingdom Metazoa; phylum Mollusca; class Gastropoda; order Systellommatophora; family Onchidiidae; genus Peronia; species Peronia peronii. Next base: position 719 of record JBCEWB010109802.1, read on the forward strand.
AAATGCAGAAACAGCACAAAAGGCGGTGAGAGACAAAAACCAGATTGAACAAAACAAAACAAAGCAAAACAAAAAGCTCTTTCACATTTATGAACGAATAAAGGGAGAAACAATGGCCAACAAAGAACAGCCCCTGCACAGTACAGAGGGACGAGGATAGGGGTGATAGTAAAATCAGAAAATATTTTTTTTTCCGCATCTAGTAGAAAAATGAGGAGAGAGAGAGAGAGAGAAATCAGCTCCTTCACAATCTCAACAGTGCAGAGGAATGGGTGTAGGGGTGAGGGATGGGGTGGGGGTGGGGGTAGAGGTGGGGGAGGGAGGAGCCCAAACTCAGAAAAGAGTCTTTTCACAGATAGGAAAAGCACAAAGTAAGGAGAGAGGCACAGGCCAGAAAACAGCTTCTTCACAGTCACAAACATAACAGTATCCACATTCGCAAACAGCATAGAGTCAGAAGAAAGATCAGAGACATCTCTTCAGGTTCATTATTTTGCAAATAAGTAATAGAAAAAGAAAAAACAATATCAACAACAACAAAAGATCTCATTACACCAGGAGGCTTGTATATCAATGCTTGCCTTGATGTAGGTCGGAAAGACTCGATGCACCCACTTTATAATCATTTGAAATATTCTGAAAGAAATGAACATTTTGATGCATACTAAACATGAGTGTTACAGAAGTTAATTTCTGTCATCAGCAGTAGGCTTGTTAAGCTGGGGCAATGTCATCAGTGATTCTCGAGTCTAATTTGTTCTGATCCTATTTGTGATATTTTTGTCCCAAAGTGTGAGTGTGTCTCACATTCACATATGTACTCTGTCTGATCACCTGCAAGTGAAATTTCCCGAGGACAATAAAGTAGGCCTTCAGAAAACAAAGAAGGACCATGCAGATAGACATGAGAAGGGGAGAAGCAGCCACTGTCCAAAAGGAAGCACATGAACCTGAATAGAAAGAGAGAAAACCATAATATTGACACATGTACACATCCAATGAGATTTTCTCACTCGTGCATACCTTGTACAGATGAACAAAAACAACAAAAAACTGCAACATAAAATTTTCATGTCCATGCACTTTTATTTCTTTCACTTTCGTAATTACTCTATGTACAGCGTTCATTAACAATAACTTTATACATATAAATACAGTTGAATCATCTGATCAAGGAATGTCAGCTCCCACAGAGTCAAGTGGACAGTACAAGTTGAATCACGTTTGACAAAATGCGAAGGCCAAAGGAACAAAATGATTTGTTCATTGAAGATGAATTATTTAAATTTTTTTTTTTTTCACCAGACTGGAGTAATGATCTAGATCTCTAAAACTAAATGACAAGGAATATTGTTGAAGTGAAAGTAGGAGAAAGAAAAAGAGAGAGAGAGAGGGGAAGAAAAAAATGACAGAATGGAAAGGATTCCAAACTTAAACAGTAAAGTAAATGACTTCTGCTGTTTCTTTTCACTTGCCGAGTTTTTGAACACAATTACATGACCAGTTTTAATGCACATATTAGCAAGTTGGACACACACTATATGTATGACTTGTTCACTCATTGCAGACTAGATGTAACAAATTTGCTCGTCACATTTGACCTATTGCACAAGTTTCTGTTGCTCAGTCAATTATTTTCATTCTGCAATTGACCAACTCCTCTCATTTCATACAAACCCAAGAACTGATAATCAAAGAGGTAATGCCAGGAGATGGATGCGAGAACCATATTGTTCTTACAGAAAAAAAAAACAAAAAAAACTGTCTCAACAATGGAATGAAAATTGTCCTCATAGCACTGACAATATGCCAAGACAGCATTTATAGGAAAAAAAAATAGGGAAAGAAAATACAGGTTTGCAACATTCGTTGTATAATACGCATGTTGTTATAGAAATGACCTAACATAGGCCAACAACTTCGTTTCAACCTCTGCCTCCTCCTTTTCATCAATAAAAAAGATTTACTGAGCAAAACCACTCTAGTGAAATCTGGATGCAAGGAAAAAGCATTAAAACTATAAATAGTAAATATGTATGAATATATAAGTATATCTAATACATATTTAAACCACAGTATAACTTTATACCATGGTAACAAGATATTTTGATTGCCAGTTCTTGGGAAAAATAAATAAATTATAATATACAGGCATACATTGCAACTCTTTGAACTATTCAAGCACAAGTGTTCTCACACACACGCATCTCATAAAATGATTGTATTACCACAACTTATACATGAACAAAAAATGTCTGGATAAGAACACTCACATAGTGAGATACAGAGAAAACATCTGCGATGTGGAACTGACACTTCAATGACAAATGACACTATTTATATTATATATAGATATGAAATATTAAGATATTCACAATAATCAGCTGCAACATCTACACTGAGCAAACAAACTGGCTAGACACCAATGCAAGTCGACTGAGTAATTGCATAAAAAAAAATTCAACATAAATGCTGCTTTTCTTTATCATAAGTGTTTACATATCTACATGGATTCCCGAATTCATATCAATCACATATAATTATATGTATATTGGCACACAATGGAAGATAGCAAACTGGTATTGATTCAAACACAAAAAAACACCTGTCATAAAATGTAGAATCTTTAAAAATATGTTTGGTAGGTTTTAAAAAAATAATTGACAAATGACCAACATGAAAGTATCAATGATACCTTATTTTCAACAGAAACAACATGAGGGGTCAGAATGTGCTGAAAGACCAATAAGGGTGGAGTTTGCACATTTGATCCAACTGAATGATTTGATACAATGTAACAACCTATGAGGTTCATCAATAACAATGAAATTAAAGTACAGTAGTAGTGCAATAAAAGATGCAGTAGTAGAAAAACTATAGAATTCAGCACAGTGTCCAGCTTGACATTCAAGTTAGACATACCAAGGTTATGGGCACAGGAAAGACCAAATGGGGCTCTTACGTCATTAGAGACACAGACATATCCTGATTGGTAACAATGGCAATTGCCATACTAACAATGCAGTCACAACTGTTCTTGCCACTTGCAATAGTTGTCATTTACATTTGGATATTTTACTCTACAACAACAAGACCTCATGGTGTATGGCTTGATTTTTTTTTTTTGTAACAAACTTATAAAGCATCCCCAAGACAACTGAAGATGGAATTTGGCAAGTCACAACACACATGTGTACATGCGCTCCCTGTTTGATCAGCACTGATTTTTTCTTTCAAACTGAGAAAAGGGCTTCCATGGGTGCCCTGAGTGCAGCGAGTATCATGTGGTACATTGCACCAGTAGTGAACATGTCACAATATCACCATGTTGCAAGGCAAGCCCTTTCATGCTGATCAACAGTGAAGAGCATCAGCCCAGCTTCTTATCACCCTAATCAAAGTGGCCTAAACAACAGGCTCCGTGACTTTGTTTCCTACAAGCAGACAGAGATCTTCAAGTTGCTACAAACTGAACTGCCTAGTTGATGAGGAATCCTCTGCCAATGAGGTCGTCTCGCTCCAAGGTCAGAGTAGACTTGCCGATATATCGTCCTTGGCCTTCAATTTCCACAATGATTGCACTCCTGTCGCCAATAACAGTTTCTCGCAATGGGCGGCCAGTGAACTCGGATCCTGTGACGCCACACTTGAATGTGTGTCCTTGGCCCAGGGCGAGAAGACCTCTCTTGTACATACAAGCAATTCTGGCTGTTGTTCCTGAGCCACATGGGGATCTGTCCGTCTGGAGAACAAACAAATAAATAACATTGATAAAACTTATCCTTGTCAATCTCTCACTATCACATATGCTATCTTAGAGTACAACCATAAACAAAGATTTTATCCCTGCCATTGAACTACTCTTAATTATTACATTTCTTTTCTTCATGGAGTACTGTGATCTCTACACCATACATTCACTATTCTGTGTGTAGGAATAATTACTTAAGCTTCACAAATTGACACGTTCAGAGATAATGAGGTGTAGTGTGGCCATAACAAGTTGAATTTAACTTAATCTGCCAGTAGCTGTAAGCATAGGCTTAATAAAACAATTATAAAATTGCAAAGAAATACTCACAGCTCCATCAGCAAAGATGCAGACATTGGTGGAGGCTGGATCTTCTTTGTGAGTTCTCGAGTCAATAACCATGGTGCCATAGTAGAAAGCTTTAGTTTGTGGGTGAGAGATGGGGATAGTAGCCATAGCAGCAGCTGCAAAAAAGAAATGATGACATTCATGAATACACTGAAACAGTGGCTGGCAGCTGGAAATATGAAAATCAGGCATGAGAACTTTTTCATCAAATTTCAGTCACAAATGAATCTACAGTTTCAAAAGACAGATCTAGATCTAAGCAATTATCTTAGTTCAAGAAGTCAGTATTGGGTTTTTTGTTTATCAATGCATCAGCACAAATACACCTGTCTTGTGTCAGTTCAACAGTTTAAAAATTTTAAAAATTGTACTGATTCACTGTGAATCCACAAATTACAAATGTTGAATTCTATCTCCACCAAAGCTGAAAAGAACGTCTGGCTCAGAAACTCACCTTTGACCGCTTTGCCAACTTTGATGATGTCAACCTGTGGGGAAGTCTTGAAGTCAATGCCCACATCACTAGCTGTCACAAAAGCGTAAAACGAACCTCCATATGCAACATCAATAGTCACTTTGCCATAGCCTGGCACATCAACTTCAACATCTGAAAAGAAGTAAAGAATAAATGCTGATGCTATATTACACAGTCCAACATGATGCCGATGATAACAAAATTTATCATTGCTCAGGCATAAAAATTTGGGAAAGATATATCATTACATTTGTATCTGACAAATTCTATGCCCATTTCCTTACAAAAGGAAGAGATCAGGAACTGGCACAACAAACTACTGCCTTAGTAAATTACTGCAAAGGTGAGAGAAATATCAAACTGCTGAAAAGCAGAACATTAATCTACAAAGAAAGAGCTTGTATCAACCAAGACGAAGGTAGGCATCACTGTTCATAAGGAAGGTAAGATAGGCTATACTAAGTGCCATTGTTTGAAAAAAATCATGTTTTGTCTCACCTGTGGCAATAACAAATGCTGGGACACTTTCAAATCTGGTGCGTCCAGTCTTGACACTTTCACCTCGGCTGACTTGGACATAGGCCTTGACTAAGCCGCAGGGAGCTTGGACGTTGACAAGTGTCTCAGGGGCAGTGATAGCCCTTCTTACCAAACCCTGGATTGTGAAAGAAAAAGACCATCATGATCCTCATCTTGGTCATCACATCTCTGAAGCACCATTTTTCTCCATCATCTTCATCCCGTTATCTGTTAGAAGACCATAGACATCTTACAGAGACTTGGAAATTACGATTTACGTTTACGAACAACGATTAATGACTGATCACTATAATATGTTTGACGACACAGAGTGAGCAAACATATAACAAATAATATAAGTAATATAATAAATATGCACTCAGCTTACCCTGTCCACAGCATATCGTGCGAGGGAAATGGTTGCATGGCCACACATGGTTGCGTAGAAGTTGTTGTCCATGAAAATAGCCCCGACATCAGCGTCTGGGTGATCAGGGGCCACAAGCAAAATTCCATACATGTCAGTGTGTCCATGGGGCTCATGAATGACCAGCTTTCTGTATTCGTCATAGCTGAGAGAAAAATTAAATCATCTTTGTCACTGACTATATTCAGAAGTAATGTAAAATTATGGTAAAGGAAAAGACTTTGCTTTGATTAAACAAGAATTTTAATATGCTAAGTTTAAAAAGATTAAGCCTTCATCTGATAATATTGGAAGTTCTAGATGGCAATAGTATAAACAATGCACCTGCCTTATGATTTTATGCATGATGAATTAACTGATTACAATTTCAACAAGTAAAAGTGCTATAGTATTATGTTGCTTCCGCAATTTTTCTTCCAATGACAGGAAATAATTTTGAAATTGTACTCAGCTTACTTTTTCTTTAAGTCTTCCACTTTAGCTTTGATGTTCTCTCCTTGTGGCACAGGAAATCCAGCCTCAATGATTCTGACAGGCATTCCTCCAGTGTGCATCTCAGTGGTGCTGATGTTGATGTCCGACTGGAGTGGACTCATCAACAGCATATCTGCTGTTGGTGCCAGCGTGAGTTTGTCCAGCTGAGGGAAGATGGGATCTGCAGTGGACAAACATTAGTGAACATTAAAATGTCCCCTCACTAACAAGTTTGATGGTAAATGTAGACAATATAAAAGTTGAGTTTGCAAATATAATTATGACATTTTGCCTTTCATAATTAGTTCAGGCAATGCTATCTTAGGTTCATTTTCACAAAAGTTTCCATAATAGGTGGTCATCTACATAAGCATAATTATCTCAATGCTCATTCTGTCCAATAACATAAGACTAATATTCAACTAGTCTGATGTTGCCATGAACTGTGGACAATCATCACAGATAAGACATTATAAATAACTTTATATAGTGAAAACATTCTCACACATGTAAACATTTCACTCTTTTGTTCCTCATATCAGATGTGGTCAAACATATTAACACAGTAACAAATTTCATAATTCTGAAAGTGGGCGCACAATTAGCTGATGGACAGGTTGTGTTACTATGCGATTTTATCATTTTTCACTCATTTTTGCCTTATCTCCACACAATGAACATTCAGATTTTTATTGTGGGCAAGGGAACAGACACAACCACAAAGATTCTTCAGTTATTTTCCCCAATGTTTTTTTCTTTTTCTTCTCATTCCTCCTCACTTCACCCCCGATGTCCAAGAGGATCGATTGATCTACTGTTTTCGGGACATTAAGAAAGTAAAAACCGAAAACAATAAAACTGCGAATATTGTTTCGCACGAAGACAGCTGATAAGTGACCATATCCGCTGGTCTGGCATTTGTGAACTTCCATCACCGCGCTTCGTTGGTTACACATGGTCAAATTCAACAACCATTGACAATGACTACTGGGATTGAAGAAACTTTGCATTTTTTTTTTTTTCTCATGTCTCCCTCATTCTGTGTCCTTCACATACCCTCATATGGCTTGGCTTTGCAATGACAGGTGACCAAATCAAGACAATGAAGGCATTTTGTTGTCATGTAGCAATCAGCGCCACTGTTGAACTCCATTCCCAAGTTGCTGGCGATTTCCAGGGCTTCCATTGCGATGGTTTTATTTAGTGAAAGTTAAGACTGGGCTGATGAAATATAGAGTGGATAGCTGAAAAAATTGGCGTGAGGTTTCTCTAAGCAAGATCGTCGGGGTACTACGGAGCAAGGAAAACCGAGGTGTTTTATAGCTGCGCCGTCGTGTTGACGCAAAAATCCGGTTGGAACTGGTAATATCCAGTCCGCGCCGCTTCACTGTCAGTACGCCATACGGGAGCAAGAGGCTTGTATTGATTGTAATGCTCCGCGCTGTAGACCTGGCCATACTGCCAACCTTCACAACACAGAAATTCTGCCAGCCACTGTAAGATGCACCATCAGATTCGATACCGCCTTCACATTGACTTATTAATTGGGCCACTCGGTACATTGATAAACAGAAAATTCTTTCAAGGTGGTGCAGATATTAATTACTGTGAATACCAGTTCGCTCAAACACCCATCATAAGGAAATCAACAGATCACCATTCATAAACAAACTGGCCAGTTATATGTTCCTCTCCCCAAACAAGCACACCATGAGACACGGAGGAATCAATTGTCCAATGGAAAATTAACAGATAAGGGACATGAACGTCATGTCGAACAAAACAGCAACAATAAACATAGCAAGCTGCTTCTGAGACGGGTGTCATATTAATAATAATATGACTTAAATCAGTGATGTGAACTTTAACTTTAGGCACTCCATCTATGGCGTATTGTAACCAAGGGCAAGAGATCGGGCGACTGGAATCAGCTGGCATTCCCACTGAATAGTCAAAGAAATATAATTACAGCAGTGAACCCCTATTTTTATTTTCCTTTGTTCTTCCGAGCCCTTTCCTTTCCTTCACATTTTATTTATTGTTATTATCATTTTTTTTTTTATAGACATGAGCGAGTACCTCCCTGTTTGACTATATTGGCAGCTATCTCAAACTGCACATCCATGTTGGATATTGTCATTCTTGGGTGGTGTAAGGCGAAACATTATTTCGCCTTTGTTGCAGAGATGATTTGTTCTTCACAGAAAAGGAGTGTGTGCGCGCCCATGCCTGTAAAAAGCATGGAAGATGATTTTGCATTCAATGGTTTCTTCTCAATATAAGCATAGTTTTGCTTTAGTATACAACAAAAAAATATTGACCTAGGAGCAGTGGATATATATATATATATATTGGTATATTTTATATACAGCAACGCGAAAGAGTGGAGGACACAAGCTTCTTTCTTTCTTTTTTCTTTTTCTTTCTTTCCTTCTTTCTTTCTTTCTTTCCTTCTTTCTTTCTTTCCGTCTTTCATGCCTACTTTCTTTCTTGGTGTCTTTTTTTTTCTTTTTTTTTTTTGTGAAATAAATCCAAGGGGCATTCTGTTTTTCGAATAGCAAGCTGTTCGTGGGCTTGTTCCTCAACCTAAAATCATTATAGAATCTAGCTTGTTTGATAGTGGAATCCTCATATCCAAAACATTGTTTGATGCATGCAACTATCATGGAAAACAAGTCTGAAGTGCTTACTGCGTCCACAGGATTACATTTGTGTGTGTTTGACTGCATGGGAGAGAAAGAGAGAGACAGAGAGAGGGTGTAAAATAGAGAGAGATTTCATCATACAGCACGTCCTAAAATTTAAGCTGGAGTCTAGTTCCATCTATAAAACAACACAAGTGACTACGAAAACGTATTATTGTACGCTATAATAATCGGGCGGATGGGGCTGAAAACATAAACAAAACGCGATCAGTATGCACGTGTCTAGACAGCTTATTCATTTTTTTTCTACAATGACATACTGAGATAGATCCTACGAGCGCGCGTATTATTCTCTCAGGAGTTGTCTCTCCTGCGATTCATAACTTTTTGCCAACCAGTCAGCAGCTCTTCTGATTGGCAAAATGGCTTGCCGCTTTGGCGTGCGCGGCCTACGGTGAACCCTATGAAATGTGCCTGGGCGGCGCTACCGTGTTTACAATGCGGCCGCGATGATGAAATCGCACGCCGCCGCATACCTTTGTCAATGAGACCGCCCCTCTTTTTTTTTTCCTTCTTCAATTCATGCTTCTTTTTTCTTCTCTCGCTCGATCCGTCCTCCTCAGTGCATACGTTGAACGCAATGTGAGCGCTGTAAAACCTCTAAAATTGTGGTTCTTTTTAATTTGGCCTCGTTTATATTTTGAGAGCAGAAACTGCGTTATATTTAATGGATCAAAAATTGTGTTTGATTCTATGTAGGGTTTCTCTCCTAGCGCCCTCAAGGTTGATCAATGTCAAAAGATGTTCATGGTCTCTGTTATTAGCAATGCGGCTGCAGTTGACGCCTTGAATAGTGAATCAGACACTAATTGAAATTTGAAATAGATGACTTCTCTCCCCTCCTCCCCCTCTCCCCTTCCTCTCTCTCTCTCTCTTTCTCTCTCTGTGTGTGTGTGTGTGTGTGTGTGTGTGTGTGCTCTGCTCTTTTTCCTACAAAATTCAAGCAAGAAAAAATAAAAATGAAAATAAATAAACAAACAAACAGGCCAATAAGCAAGAATTGTGGTCGCCTTTGAAACTTTTGATCAGTCTAGCGAAGGCACGGCATGAGGCTTACAATTAAACACATTCGTTGAAAACCCTCACATACACATGCCCTCAATATGACAAGCATAAACGAGCTTATTAGCTTTGCATCAGTGGGCTGTGTGCCCAAACAACACAGTACACTATTAGTAGTACTCACGCAAGCAGACACACACACGCACACACACACATACACTATTGCTTCTGCACCTTTAATCCCCAAGCAACAAAGCAACACACCCACATATAAACACATCGATGAATAATCCCACACGGGTAACATTAATAAACACTAACAATAATACATTGTAGTTTATTGTTTGCAACAGCACGGAACAGCACAAGGGCCTTTGCCTTAGCGAGTCAACTCACTGTCATCCCTCAGGGTTACACGACAAGCTTTTATGTCCCGTTTCATCCCCTCTCCCCCGTCATACGCACACACACGCTCAAAAAAGCAAATAAACAAACGAAAAATCCCAACAAAATATCGCCGGAATAATTTCTGTAAAGCCTGTCATACCCAGCCCACCATTATCATCCCATCCACATGTTGACTACAAGTCGCCATTGCTAGTGTAAAGCGTAGAGACATATGGCAGCCATGATGTTTCTGGCTATCAAAACTGTCTATATAAATTTAAAAAAAAAAAAAAAGGGACAGTGTGTTTGGGGATGGGAATGAGAGGGAGAGGACCAGTCAAAGTCATTATTATGAATCTGTATATGTGATGGATGTTTCATAATATGACAGTTGGTACTTATGATGATGATGATGATGATGATGATGACGGCAGTATTAGCCTGCGCACTAATTACGTTTTGTTCCGAGTATTCGCCCTGGTATTCCTGACCAATTAGGTTCGAAAATTTGAAATATAGCTATTATTTATCTTTCTAATGTTCCATGTTTTTATTGATGTCTCAGTAATCCAGTTGGCAGTCTTTCAGTCTTTCAAGCCACTCTAGTTAAATAATAATGATGAACTGTCATAGAATGATAATCATAATGATGACACGGTTTATGTCTAACAGTACAGAGGCTCGTTATTTTTAATTCGGTTTCGTTTGACAAAACTGCTGAAAATCTCGGTTCGTATACCGTCAAGTCAAGCAAAATGGCGTCGCCATTCCTGACTGAGGTTGGAGCAAACGTGGGTCGATGGAGGCCTAGAGAGCAGCTAGCTTTTTCAGCCGGCTCGCCCGCCATTTTCGCTCTGTTTCCGCCTACACTGAGTACACTCCCTCTATACAACCAGGATATATCTACGAGCTATCTGATGCAACGTCATGACATTGCAGATTGAACGGGAGATTGAGCGAAAAGTACTTCCAAAAAAACTCCCATCTTTTTTCTATTCATAATATATATATATATCTATATATATCTATATCTATATCTATA
>JBCEWB010109813.1:0-11847 GCA_039654565.1 Peronia peronii
ATAAGCTGGGTCTCTACTAGACTACCCATAATCTTTCATTCCTAGATTACCTATAAGCTGGGTCTCTACTAGACTACTCATAATCTTTCATTCCTAGATTACCTATAAGGTGTATCTCTACTAGATTATCCATATTCTGTGTCATTACTACATTACCCATAATGTGTAATTAGAGTATGCATAATCTGTCTCACCACTATATTAGCCATAATCTGTCTCATTACTACCAATAATCTGTCTCCTTATTAGATTACTACAATCTATTTCACAACTACACTACCCATACTTTCATTACTGGACTACCCATAATCTTTTTTTTTTTCATTTTATTACTAGTTTAACCATAATCTGAGCCATTCCTGGAATACCCATAATCTGCCCTGCTACTCATAATCCATTTCATTACCAGATTACCCATGATCTGTTTCATGACTGGATTATCCATAATCTGAGCCACTAGTACAATATCCATGATTTGTTGGTCCCATTATCAGATTATCTATAATCTGTCTTTTTACTAGTTGAGAATATGATCAGTAGAATACCCTCTTTTGCTTACTTGTATTTACTTTGACATTGATTTATCTACTATCAAAATATCTGTAATCATCTTCAGTCCTCTGGTTTCTCATAATCAACCTAATCACTTATTTGCCTAACCTGTAATCTGTCACATTACTTTCTTAGCCATAATCAGCTTACTCATTTTTTTTTTTAACCCATAATCTGCCTAATCAATTGCCTGCTTATTTGCTTATCCTGTAATAATCGAGCATAATCCATCAGTCCCTTTTTTTTCATTTCTACTTATCATTTGAAGACCACAGGGGAAAAATGACAGTAGTCACAAAATACGGTTTTCGTGGTTATCTGCCCTACCAGTAGCCCTCCTACTGAAGTTTCGCATCTTCTGCCTGCCTCTATCGAAAGACAACTGTAATACTACAAATAAAAATTACGAGGATATATTTCTTAAACAAGAATGATCCACTCTCAAAACTTAAAATTCATTTTACATAAAACTAATATTTTGTGACTACCGTCATTTTTCCCCTGTGGTCTTCATTTGTTTTTCTCGTAATTTCCTGACCCATAATTTTCCTCAACACTGGCTCTCATTCCAAGTACATAGATACTTATTACATGCTCAACCATTTCCTTACTTGCAATCTCCCTAATCTGACTCGGATGCCGTCCACATCTCCTTTCTTAAATTGCGACAGAAGCTCCAAGAATTCTGTAAAGTTATGGCCTCGAATTGCATTCTCTCGGATGACCATGCACCATGTCGGGCGGCCTGAAAGTTTCCAACACTTAGCCAGGAAAGCTAGGTCGTTCTGGATAAAAAAAAAAAAAAAATTTTGTCTGAAATTAATTTCTGTTCCATATGCATGAAATGAAATAGATTGGGTGCTCAAGAAAAAGATAAAGAAAGAAAGAAAGAGAGAATAAATAAATAAATAATAAATAAATAAATTACAGAAATTAATTTCTGTGAAATGTGCATGAAATGAAAAGAATTAAGTGATGAAAAAAGAAGACACTTGAGATTCTGTCGAAATCTGTACAAATGAAAAACAAAAATGCCTTCAAATGACGACACTCAGATCTGGAATGTTAAAAATCAATAGAATATCTCTAAGCATATATATGGAGGTCTATTTGTACATAAGGTTTCTGCTGAACTATTTCTGGGCATATAGGTAATGAATTCATGAACAGAAAAGAAGTCTTAGACATGTCACTATGATATTGGTAAAGAAAAAGAAATGGGCATCACTGTTTCTAGTCATTTCTTAGTAATTTTTAATGGGAGATCATTGTGCCCAGCCCTATTACTTCCCTTTGCCAAACAAAAAAAGTGCTGAACAAACAGTGCAAAGAGGAAAATAGTCACTTCTGTGCCCTTTGCTTGAAACTTGCATCAGAGAAATTTTTTTAAAAAAGCTATGATATAAAGAGACTGTTTTCTTCCTATTGTTATAATTTTATCAAATTTTTTTGTGATTAGGTTTTCAAATGACATGAAGCAAAGTGATTTTTTCTTCTTTACACTGCTTGCTCAATACCTCTGTTGTCTGGCAAAGGGAAGTAGTAGGGCCGGATACAATAATCTCTCACTGGAATTAACTGTCATACTCAGCTAAAATGAAAAAATACGACTTTTAATCATGAAAACTTCCACATTTTGGTTCTATCATGCCCAAAGAAGAATGTGCTGACCTTGCAATCGTCCATGACCAAAGAGATATCTTGAGCTAGGTAAAAATCACTTAACTCAAAGAGCAAGGGATAGCAGAGGACAGTCTTGCCACATGCTCTGAAGATCTGAAACAGAAAGAGCATGCTCATCAATATTGTAGATGGTGCAGTAAATAAACCACTGTTTCTAGGCACTGGCCAGATGGACTTAAGTCTATGACATCTTGAAACTTTAGCTGGACTAAGTCCATGACCAAGGCCAATTGTGGAAAGGTGTGATCAAGATGATGATAATGGATATTTTGCCATTTTTCGCCAAACGTTTTTGGTACAGAGATTGCACGCAAGCATGGTTACATTACCAGTAATCTACTGTTGAGATCTAGAGCTTTACATCTATAATAGATTGATTCTGTGGTGGGTATGATAACATCCCAAGTCTTGATAGGCACGAGGACTAGCCGAACATATCCAAATCCAATGCATGTTAGTGCCGAAATGATGACATAGTAAGACTGGATAGGCAAGAGAGCTAGCCGAACAATTACAGCTGGACACTTTGCTACTTCTGTGACGTGACACTTTTTGTGGATGCAGATGATTCAAGTAGTCTATTTATCTGCACAGATAATATAGTGGTAAGCATTTAGACTGGCTCTCCTCTTCTGTTCTTGTAGTGCTTCCGACAACTCAATCTACTGATTTTTTATGAGTATGACCTGTTGCAGTGTCCGCTGCAGTTGAAGGACAATGTAACTGTTGGTGTGATTTTCTTCCCTTTATTTTCCGCTTTCTCTCTTACTCGTGAAGACAAAGCATATGTTCTTACATACAAAGTCTTCTGAAATGGGATTTTCTTGTTATTTCTTCTATATTCTCTGTATTTCCACTTTTCTCTATCTTTTGAAAAGAAGTGGGTTTCATTCAAAGATACATTACATACAGTTTTTTATAGCTGCCTTACACCAGTTTGCTCAGTACACCAACTAATTACTCTGAGTTCTTACCTCTGAAGAATTCAAATTGGTTAATTTTAGTTCGTATCTTTGAAGTGCTTCAGATGCCAAAGAAATAGCTTCAGTTCTCATCTTTGAAGTGCTGAAAATGCTGGAGAGTTAGCTTTAGTTCTTAGCTTTGAAGTACTAAAGACACCATTAGTTTGAGTTATCACCTTTGAAATGCTCAAGACATCAGGGAATTAGTTGGAGTTCTCACCTTTGAAGCGTTAAAGACACCAAAAGATTAGTTTTAGTTCTTGGCTTTGAAGTACTAAAGATATCAGAGGATTACTTTGAATTCTCACCTTTGAAGTGCTCAAGACGCCAAAGGGTCGACTGGGTCTGCCAGTTATCCCCAGCTTCTTGTTGATTCCCAGATATTCATACGCCTTGGTAAGCTCTTTCGGTGACCAAATCTGAATGGGTTCTATCTGGTGTGGAGTCTGTGTCTCGATGCCATATGTGCCCAGCAGCTGCTGGAGTCGTGCTGTCTCCGAAATTAGGACAATCTGGATCACCAGATCTGGAGCAGAACCCTGACGCGTAAAAGCTCAATTGTTATAAATCTGTCAACAGATGCTGTCCTAGATGGCTTAAATTAGGTTAAAAAAAACAAATGAAATATGAGTGATTAATCTTAATATTTGGTACAATATAACAACTGTTAAAAAATAATGTCACAGATGTCTTACAATAATGAATTGATATATATGTAACAAGTTCTAATTTTCATGCCAGCACTAGTGAAATTCTGAAAAATTACAAGGCAGTACTAAGTAGAAAAGGAACTTTGTATAGAAGAATTTACTGGTGCTCTGAAACTGAAATAGCTAACGAAGTAAAGAAAATCTACAAATGGTTTCACTTTTCACATATCAACTATAGAAACTAAAGCATGCCAGAAAACACAATTCATCCTCTGATGTAATGCTGATTCATCTTTCAATGATGAAACTACAATGGAAAGAAAGTACTGCTTTTATGATAACTCTAAACAACACTGACCCAACAATGAGAAGAAGTTGTGAAAATAATAGATTGACATTTTTAAAGTTGTGATAAGAATCATCAGATTGGAAATGGAGTATTATTACTGAAATAGCTGATGATTTTATACTTTGACAGAGGTGATTGGGTAACATAAGGTATTGCATGATAACAATCTCATTACAATCATATTACTGACGATTTAAACAGAACATTGTTACTGATATATATGCCTATCTAATTTGGAAATCAAAGATGGTAAAGATCTGGTATATTCATATCACTGGAAATAGAGGATTATCTTTGTCATACCATTTGATAATTTGGAGGCAAAAGATGAGATAAATGTAGTAATGATCTGGTGATTATCACACCTTTGGAAATGGAGCATTGTTTCTGATATATCTCTTGCTAATTTTGGAACAAAAGGTTTGGAAAGTACAGACTGGGCTTATAATCACATCATTGCAAATAGAGTATTATCACTGACAAACGTCTAATTTTTAATTCAGACATTTAAGTTGTACATATATAGTAAAGATGTAGTAATATTCATATTGTTGGCAATAGATTAGTACCACTGATAAACTCTTTGCTAATTCTGAAATGCAAGATTCTGATGCCAAAGATCTCGTACTATTTATATCATTGGACAAAAGAGCACTGATGCTGTTATAAATTGCCAGTTCAGAAATAGAACAGAGATAGCAAAGATCTGGTAATATTCATATTGTTGGAAATAGAACTTTGTCACTGATAAAATCTGGCTGATTTAGAAGAAAAAAAAAAGACAACAAAGATTGCACAGATTTGGTAGTATTAATAATATGAAAATGCATAAAGCAAGTTAATATGATAAAGCATGACATCGACAGTGCTAACTACGCTTGGTACCACAAGATTCCAGGAGAATACAAAGATCCAGTATTAAAATAATTGTCAGACTGAGCATAGAATTACTATTGTGATAACCTTTGTTAGTACTGTCTTCGTGAAAAATTATTTAATCTGGCAAATATTTGATTGTGATATCCCTTGTCAGTACTAAACTAACCTGGTGAAAAAAATAACTTAGTTTGATGAATATTTGATAGTCATAGCCCTTATAAGTACTGACTTAGTAAAAAAAATGATTTAGTTTGATGAATATTTGATAGTCACAGCTCTTGTCAGTACTGACTTAGCCAAAAAAAAATGATTTAGCTTGGTAAATAATTGGTAGCCATAGCCCTTGTTAGAACTCTCCTTGAAAAAAAAATCATTTAGTTAGGTAAATATTTGAGTCATAGCCCTTGTCAGTTATGATTTAGTAAAAAAAAAAAAATGATTTAGTTTTGGTAAATACTTCATAGTAAAGCCCTTGTCAGTACTGACTTAGTTAAAAAAAAATATGATTTAGCTTAGTAAATATTTGGTAATGATACCAACTAACTAACTTGGTAAAACAATGATATAGTAAATATTTGATGTTGATAACCCTTGTTAAAACTAACTTGGTTAAAAAAAAAGATCAGTGGTAAACATCTGACGGCAACAACCGCTATTGTCTGTGCTAATTAACTTAATAAAGATCTGATAGTGATACGCCTTCTCAGTACTAACTAACTTAATAAAAAATAAGCTAGGTTGACTGAATATTTGATAATGAGGTTACTAGATGTCAAAACATAACAAAACACAAAATCCTGAGCACTGGAAATGGTCTACAATGATAACCAAAATCCTCTCAAAGGTGTGTCAAATTTGCATCTGTTTTACAAAGACATATTTTTAACCATGGAAATAGATTGCTTTACTAAAGAACATATTCTCTTCTGCTTTGTGTCTGCTTGATTTCATCAATATATATAAAGCAATTTTGGTTGGCTCCAAACAAGTCATTTTTAATGTGCTTTCTTCATTTCAAGTTGCTCTTAACTCAACATGTTGATTTAGACACATCTGCCTCATCTGATGCCTCTCCTTCATTACATTTCACCCAGTGAAAAACATACCAGTAAACTGCAATCTGATAAATTCTACTACATAAAACATATATGTCTTGTGACCAGGGCAAATGAGTTGGAAAATCCACGCCCATTTTCGGTCCTTTTTAACTACTTTCCGACTAAGATTCTAAAATTTTTTTTTTTGTTTTCACAAAACGACAATTTAACCTTTTTTAACCTGAAAAAAGAAAAATTTTTGTATCATAGTCGGAAAAAGTTAAAAAAAAAAGGTAAAAAAGAACTGTAACTTGAAATCACCCAGCGCGACTTCCGACCTATTTGTCCTGGGCGTAAGACATACAAAAATATGCTGCAGAGTCTATATCTTTTTGTTATGCCTCTTCTTCCATACCAAACAATTTCAATTCAGTAAAATTTGAATTCCCTGACTTTTTGTACCACAATTACAATAACACATTATCAGAAACAAAACTAAAGCCCGCCTGTTTCACTTCACTTTCCTTTGTCCTACCCACTCTCACAATCCTTCTACACAACGTGAAACAAATTTTGTGAAGATGGGGGGGAATGCCAGGGAGTTCCTGCACTGTTGCAGGGAAGCTCACCTAAAATTAATCAGGATCAGTGGAATCAATTAATCAATCTCTGTTAAAATACAAAAACATAAACTTTTGACCAAAAAAAAAAACAACAACAAAAAACCATTGTAGGATACTTAATCCCTCAATAAAACAACGGCCACAGAAAATACCATAAATAAATCAATCAATCAAAACAAAAAAAAAAAAAAAGAAAGAAAGAAAGAAAGAAAGGAAACTCATTCTTCTTTTGTTCTTTAAATGAATAAATAAATCTGCCCAAGATATTCATCAAAATGTTTAATCAAAAAAAATGAAAAGGGGGAAAGGGTCTAAGATTTAGAAAAAGCATGACTAAATATTTCACATGGAAAGACACAATGAGGCGAGGCAGGAAAGGATAACAAACCATAAAAAAAAAAAAGCTGATATTGATAACGTTACAAAAAAGTTGATGCCTCCGACTGAAAGAGTGGATGTGGCAAAATAGAGGCAGATAACACAAGGTGTGCTGAAAACCACACTGCACTTGCATGTATCACAGTTTTATATTCTTAGAATTCATATAATGAAATAATACAATGCTGCTTATTCTTAAATTTGAGATGACAGTGGGATTTACAGAAAAACAAAGGGATGGAGTGTGCATATATGGGAGAAGGGGGTAGTATTTCAAATGTAGGCCTAACTTTGTCATGCAGAATAAAAATAATAACAACAATTGCAGAAATTTTAGCTTATGGATGTTTCATATTTGTTGTTTGTTTATTTTAATGTGCTGAGTTACTAGGCAGTTGACGAAACTCTGTCTTGTAATTCAAGACATTTCTATCAATTTTCAGTGCTAATGAAAAATTAACATAAAGGGAAAAAAAGCAGAAAAGAGGCCAGAGCAAAATTTTAACAGAAACTTTTCAAGAGAATCTTTTAATTGTGAGTGATAAAAATGCTGTGTTTCTTAAAATGGGGACAGAGAAAGCGGGATTTAAAGGAAACAAAAAAAAAAAAGAAAGAAAAAAGAAACAACAAAAATTCAAGCTGATGTTTACAGCAGATCGTCTAAGGGCTCCAGGTCTTTCCTATTAAAGAGGAGAATGGTTTCAGGAACAAAAACAGTTTATGTTAGTATTCTGACATCAGACAAGGCTGACAGCACTGTTAGTTGTGACAGTGAACTGTGCTGTTATAGGACAATACTTAACAAAAGCTGAAAAGCATAGTTAGTTTTAACTGCAACTGTCCGCAGAAGTCCCATGATATGAATGATATGAATAGGATAAAGTCTCAGGTATCCAAAGTCAGCTGATGGTACTTGCTGTTCATTTATAGCCCTATGATACTATTGCCTCCAGGAAGGAGCCTTTTCTTCAAATGAGTTGTTCATTCAAGGTCTCTCAAAATAAAAATTTATTGTGCAGGGGAAGGTCTGATTCTTCGAAATCTGCCGATTTATCTGCCCCAAACAGAGAGCTCATAAAATGGAATTGAGTCTACCTGTGCTGATATCAAATAAATAATGATATCCAAATCACTACAGTTTACAGTGTATTGCTAACCCTGTTCAAACACAGAGCTACTTCAGTGGAGATTCAAAACTGCTAGGGTAATGACTGTGATAAGAATTAACAAAATCTGAAAAATCAGGATATGTCTCAAAATCAAGAAGCACAAATCAAGATATAGTTAGAAAGATAAGTTGTAAGTTCTTCTCTGTCAGCCATACTTTGCAGAATCTGAAAGATATTGACTGACACATCTATGAAAAATGTGGGTAAGTACATGAAATGATCTGTGAATTATGGAGGAAAACAGATATTGTGAGTAGAATCTGAAACTCAGATAAGAGGAAATTCAAAACAATCCCCAAGAGCCCATTCTTGATCTAGTCAAAACCAGTTCTTCTCACTATCAACATGCTCTAGATATAATCTTGCAAGGTCAAGTAACCCTTCATCCCTTTCATCTAAATATGACCAAGAAAAATAAAACAAAATAAAATAAATTAGAAGTATATAGTATAAGCTCTGACGTTTTCTACTCAAGTTCCATTTTCTATGCTCATTTTGCTTCATCCATATTATCTTGATACTTTTGTCTGTACATTTTCAAATTTTGATCCAGGCTATCAGACAGATGTTCAGATTTCGTAGTGTCAGAATGGAACAGGTGTGCAAGGTATGAGGGCATGCATGCATTGAATTGCACTGATCATGAGCACACTTGAAGACTAAGAGAATCTCCTCCCCCCCACTCAACCAAAAAAAGAGAACAACACAAAACCAAACAAACTTTGGTACATGAAATGGTAGATACGAAGTGAAGACAAAACCTCCTTCTTCACCCAAACCTTCCCCTATCATATTCCTTCCCAGCTACTGACTGATTCCTTCCCTCTTTTCATCAAATTATTTCCAGGGTCATTTTCCTTTCTTTTACCTCCTCTTTCCCTCTTATTTTGTTGCAATGATCTAGTATTAAAAAAAAATGAATGTGTTTATTTTCCTGCAAAGCCTGTATTTATGCCACAATATTATAAGCAGCTGCTGAACATTTCTAGGAGGTGTGAGTAGTGATCTGCAAACAGGCTATTTCTAAGCTATTTCACCCAAAGATAATGATAACCATACATTCTGCCCAAACATACATATATGGAAATTCAATCCTCCTGTAATTTAAGAACCAACTGTTCAACTTTTAATATATTTTCTTGCAACTAGGATAAATGAGTCGGAAAGTCGCACCAGGCAATAAAGATCCACGGCCGTTTTCGGTCGTTTTTAACTACTTTCCAACTAAGATACTAACATTTTTTTTGTTTTCACAAAATGACAATTTAATCTTTTTTAACCTGAAAAAAGAAAAAGTTTGGTACCACAGTCGGAAAATAACAAAAAAAACGGTAAAAAACAACTGGAATTCAAAATCACCCGGCGTGATTTCCGACTCACTTGCCCTGGGTGCAAGATATATCAGCAGTGGAATGACTGCTGCTAGATAACCGCCATTACAATGTCCTTATTTTCTTTGAAATACAATCAACATTTCTAACCCTCATGCATGAAATCTTGGCAATAATAATAGCAAAGCCATTTTTTTTTTTTAAACCGACCCACTATCACAGTTATCAACTAAATTTATATTTATATCATGCCAAATGCCAAAATAAATGTACAAGTCAAACTGTTAAACTGCTTTCCATTAAGCCAAATGAAGCAATATAACATACTCTACTCGTTTTGGGCATCATTCTGCTAGTGTCTAGATCAGTGTGAAAGAGCCTGACAGGATCAGCAATTGGACTGCTAGCTCAGGCCTTTACAATGTTTTCAATGAGAAGTGTTCTACATTTCTAGGCTTCGTATGTACATATGAAATCTTCACAACCATTACTGGCAAAGTTATTCATTTTTTTCTTAAAAGTAACCCGCCCACAGTCACACTTACTGACTAAATTTAAGTACCATCAAAACCTAAAATAAAAGAAATGTTCTCATGTTAAATTTATTGCCTATTACTAAAGCTGAGTGAGGCAACCTGGCGTATTCCACTGAAGTTGTTTGGCATAATTGTGCTGCTGGTGTTAATTACACTGTGAACATTATGTCCCATAGATTTCAGTATTTGGGATCGCTGGCACTGATGCTTTTACACTGCTTTGAGATCATGCATTTTAGCGATATTTGTTCTACATTTCTGGGCTTCATATGTACATGTATATGAAATTTTCACATGCATTAATGGCAAAGTTATTCCCACTGATCTCCAGTCACATTTATCAACCAAAGTTCCTGCCAAAATCCAAGATAAGTGCAGAAGTTATATTGTTAAATTCTTTTTTACTAAGCCAAATGAAGCAATCTGGCGTACACTACTCAAATTGTTTAGCATAATAATCCTGCTGGTGTCTAGATCAATGTCAAAGAGCCCCATGGAATTGTTATATAGTGGCAAAGCACAAAGTTAAGAAGAGATATTAACAGATTTCTCTCTCTTTGTTACATAGATGTGCTGTCCACTCCTACCTGAGACTTCCCCTTTGGCTCTCCTGTATGTAAGCCGTAGTTTCGCCGGGTACTCTTGATAACAATGAAAATCAGCATTCAACAATAAATTCTTTGCATACCTAGGGTTTATTCAGATTGTTGTTTTGTGATGATCAAAGTTATAGGAGGAGACACAATTGTGAGAAAGTGCACTGGAATTTGTTGTCACAATCACAGAGGGATATTTTGTTCCATTATCAAAATTATAGGAAGATTAGAGGGACTTCTATTTTGTTGTGAAAACCTCAGAGGGATTTGTGTCTTATAAGAACTGTTGAGGGATTTATGTTCTCATCAAAATCACTTAGGGCTTTTTCATGAGTTACCAGTCTATCAAAATCACTGGAATTTTATTAGGACATTTTTTAATTCTGTCAATCTCTCAGTGAATATCAACAGTGAGATTTTCACTTGGTCCAGTCTTCATCTTGGGGGCTCGTTCAGGATTTTCTATTTCATACTTTTTTTTTGTTTAACTAGCCACATACATCCATTTTAAAAGAATAATCCAAAGCTTCATTCATTTCTCATACTTGTGTGGGACATCAAAGCACTGAACAGCAACAAATGTGTACAAAAATTGATCAACAAGATGACAATGGATATGAACAAAAATACAAGTGAAGTTAAAAAAAGAACAAAATCAAAATAGAAAAATACCTAAATAAATTCAGCCAAATTCTGATTTCACCACAAAAGATAAGAACAAATCCGGGTGTAGATTTACTTCCATTTCTTGTCAGTCTAAGGGATTCATTCTTTTTACAAAAATCCAATTCTTGATGACAAAGATCTCATAGTATACACAGACCTGACCTACACGCTTATGAACAGAAAAAAATGTCAGTAAGATCAATAATTTTGTTTCATCTTATTGCTGAAACACTAAATGACTGATAGTGCACATAATCACACATTGGAAAGGAAGACCTGTAACAGGGACTGGTGTTAGCCTTCTTTTTAGGATGGTAGCGGCTTGTGTAGTCATTCTAAATGTAAAACCTTATAAAGGAAAGTGTGCTGATGCAAAGTGTAACACAGGGGATGCAGTGGCTCTGTTGTTTGGTTCTGCTCACGGACAAAACGGACC
>JBCEWB010109846.1:0-11846 GCA_039654565.1 Peronia peronii
GGGGGGGATATGGCACATGTCGATTACTGTAAAATGAACTAGACTAACCCCTGGCCCTAACCTGCTGGGACCCTTGGCTGTGCATACCGCCGAGGCAATAATCACAGTATTGATATAGGCACTAGTTCATTTTACAGTAATCGATATGTGCCAGGTTGCCGGAGGGACCGCACTCAGACGGTAGTGCCCAGTAGTTTATGAATGAAAATAACATGCCATCAAAATCATGTACTTCAGAAATCTTGTTTTCTGTCTCGCAGTCATGTCAGCTTGATCAGCTAAATATGGCGATGCTTCTCCAAAATCATTCCATTTTATCACAATTCATCCTAAATAGAGAGTGAAGCAAAGCAGAAATTGTTGGATCCTCAACTATGTATCACATCAAATACAGCTACATGTAGATCTAGATCTTACACACAATAGACAAACCATGAGGTGTAGTATACAATTACATATAGGATAATCATACCTGTGGTCTTATAATAACAATTTGAACACTATAGAGTGTTTTAGATAAATATGAGGCTTGAGCTATGCTTGTCACTCCTTACTCATTTGTCAAGACCATTTAGTTGTGTCGAACTTGAAAAACATTTCTACACTCTTCAGTATAAATTTCTTGAGTGCAGATATGAAATAACTGGGATTGTGTTTTTGTTGTCTCCCATCACTGTTACAGTTTTTACTTGAAACTAAATGTATTCTATGCAGTTTCTTTTTTTTGTGTGGTAAACTGAATTTTCTCTTTAAAATGTTTCAAAGTTTTACAGGTTTCATATATATTCACGCATTCGTTTGCACAACCTTATATCAGATATTAACATCTAGCTATCTACAAAGTCACTGCTTAAATGAAGTTGCATTCACAGTATGATGTGTTTCACCATCATCAGTAGTCACCTTTTCAGGTTATAAATTACACACCAGTGACTGGTCTTGAGACAGATTCACTCACTCATACCATGAGTCACAATTCCTCCTCAAACCTTTATCCAAACATCTCATCTGGGAGATTTATAACCTATCTGTTAACTTCTTTATCTTTTGGAATTCATTCCAAGGTTTAATTGAGTCTCAGTTAATTTCCTCAGAATACATTCTAGTATGTTTGTCTGTTGAGACATTTCAAGGTTGGTCACATGACTTATGGATCATTGTTCACATAGGGATTTGTTTACATGATATAGAGATCTCTGAGTGCTCATAATACATCATCAGCTGCCTGCCATGCACAGAACATGTACACCAGGAGTGTCCAAACTTCTTGCTGAGAGGGCCAGATTTTGTGAGGTGAAAATATTTGGGGGGGGCGGCGATCATTCAGTCTGACATTCTTTGAATCATTAACATTCAGTGCAAATGATCTATTTAATGGAATTCCTATTGCAATCGGCATACTTTTCATTTCTTCACAAAGAACACAAATAAAATATATCTAAACAAGCTTTTATCAAAATCACTCTGCGTTTCATATTTGAAGACTATGTCAAAAATCAGATGATAAGAAAGCCTGACTGGGAAAAAAAAAATTGGGGGAAGATTAAACATACAATTAAACATCTACTGTTCATTTGAAACGTCATAGAGGTTGTGGGCCAGTGGAAATTAGAACAAGGGCTGCAGTTGGCCCCCCCCTGGGCTTTGGACATGCCTGATGTACATAAATCAGCATGTGAGATACAATCCTTTGGTCATGTTACAGACCTCAAAATACATCATTTCTTTCTCTTTTGTCATCCAACTAGCCTTTTCTAACCAGTTCATCATTCTAGTTGTTTTTGTCTTTGAGTTTATTCTTAGAATCTCGCTAGTTGATGAATGTTTGAAGTTTCTTACTGCATGAAGTCTCAATTATCACCCAGGTTTCATAAGTATGTAGTGATAATGATTTTTTTTGTTTATGTGTGGTGACTGGAAATAAGCTTCACAGCAGTTTCTGAGAGAGACAAAGCAGAGGTTAAGGATTACAGAAACATATCTGAACACTCTTACATCCTTCACCATCTCAAGCAATTGAATAATCCTGTTGTAATGTGCCCTAAATGCAGTAGTATGGGGCTCAGAAGGCTAAATATCATCCTCTGAATTTCTTTTCTGTTCAGAGAAAAACACTTACTACAACTTGCATATAAGTTTATATGACAACTTTTTAGTTTATAATAATATCCTTTATTCCTATGTCACAGTGATATCTGTAGGTAATAGAATTTCATACATATAAAGATCTGATGATGTGGGTACAATTGTCTTTACATGTTTGTAGTGTGTAACTTTTATTCAAAAAGGGAAGTTATGACATTTGCAAGGCCGTGAAATATTGCAGAATTTTTCATCTGTAGGTGCATTTTATAAAGCAGTGTTCAGGAGAGGATATTTTATCATTTCAAACAAATACATATACATTTCCCCTATATTGATTGAATTACACTGGTTACCAGTAATAGCCAGAATTAAATACAAGATTGCACTGTTGTGCTTTCAGTGCTTAAACAAAACATCACTACACTATCCCCAAGACCTTAACCACCAGTACCCACCATCTCGGCCACTAAGATCATGTGATGAAGTACTACTAAGTATGCCACCTAATCCAAAGAAAAAAGTCGGAGAAAGAGCATTCGCCAACTCTGCTCCAACTGTGTGGAACTCTCTTCCAAGCTCTCAAAGAGTTTTTGAGAGCCCTAAAATCTGTAAAAGAAGTTAGGACTAGCCTCAAAACATATCCATTTAAAATTCACCTAAAATCATAGTGTGTGCGGGTATGTGTGTGTGTGTGTATGGGTTTATGTTAGCGCAAATTAATGTGTTTCTGGGTATGGACATGCGTGTGCATGCTGGTATTGTATTTGTAAAGCGCCTTTGTCTACATTTTACTGTATCTATTTTACTTTTCTGTAAAGCGCCTAGGGCCATATATTGGGTTGGGTGCTACATAAATGCACTCCATTATTATTATTATTTTAATTATTTTAAAAAATAAATGATTTGGACCCACTGTCACAACATATTGAGTGAAATAATGC
The DNA here is from genome assembly GCA_039654565.1 of Peronia peronii. Taxonomy (NCBI): domain Eukaryota; kingdom Metazoa; phylum Mollusca; class Gastropoda; order Systellommatophora; family Onchidiidae; genus Peronia; species Peronia peronii. The sequence continues at coordinate 3,027 of JBCEWB010109846.1, forward strand.
TGCCTGTTGTTGTTTTCTGTTTCTAGTCACAACTTTTTTGTTGCCTGCAGTCTTCTCAGCAGTGGCAGAATGCAGATTTCATCAAACTTAATCTTCAGTGGAGTTTTTGTATTTCAGTTGTTTTCTTAACATTTTTAACATTTAGATTTATAAATGAGAGCAAAGACAAAATAGAGGAGATTATAGTTTTTCAAACATTCTAGTAGGAAACACTGCTTGATGATGCATTTTTTGTTGTTTTTTTTTTTTTGGTCAGATGGCTACAAGAAGGTCTGTGGAAAGTGGAAGAACAGAATATGAGGCCAGGCTACAAGAGCTGTTTGAAGAAAGTGACGTGACCGATAAAGGATACTTAAATGTTGATGAAGTTAATGCTCTGTGCTCTCGGCTTCAGCTGGGCCGACTCAAAGAGAAAGTGGTGAAATCATTGCAGGAAAGGAGTGTTAACAAAGACAAGGTAAGTCCAGCCTTTTCCAGCATTACTTCCCTTCATACGTGAGGTCACAGTTAAGCCTATTTGGCTGATTTATTCATCAGTCATGCACCATTAATTTAGTGTATGACTAGGTCACGTCCAGGTGACTGTAACTCTCTCAGGCATTATATTCTAGACAATGTTAGCTTCATGGCTAAAAAGTGAGTTCAGGAATATATTATTTATTATGCCTTAAATTTTCCTAATGTCTCATTTTTTCAATAAGCACTGAGTTTTATACTGAATTTTTTACTCTGAATCTTTTTGTAAGTTCAAGTTTATCTGTGAAGACAAAATCATTCTTAAGTAAATTTAACTCATCCATTTAAGCCTATTTAGTTGCCTGCACAGACGAACAGATGCCTTTTCTCACTCTTGGTTTTCTTAAAATCTTTGATTACTTTGAAAACTTCATTCTCCTGCCATCTGGCATTTCTTTGTAATTTGAAACATTCAGTGGATATTATGCATGGTTTAGAAAGTATTTGGAAAGTTGCCTACTGCCCAGCCTTTGCCAGAGAAGGAATGCTTACTTTTCACAAACCAGTATTGTATTATGTGTTACGTAGGTTAGTAAGACACTCCCATTTCTGGTATTTGAAGTTGTGCAAGGAAATACAGGGCATTTTCATGTCTGGAATAGTGTTAGAAGGCATGTGTAATTTTGTCTAAGATAATACGGACTAGTATTGCTTGATTAAGATAATTTTTTAACAAATTAAACAATTTTGCACTTTTGCCTTTATTTGTGAAGTTTCATCCTATAGTTCAGGCATTTGGAATTCATTTTACAACATAGGATTGACAATCTGGCATCTGGTTTATTCTCACAAGGATCTGGTTTATTCTCATTCTGTTAGTTAAAGAAGAGAGAATGATGAGCGAAGCAGAGAGAGACAAGTAAATTTCATTCTCCTATCTTTTTGAATGACATATATTGAGATATACATAGCCTGCATAAGAATACAAATGTGTAATGTTTATTTTGTTTCTGCAAGTATTTAAGTTTATAAAACACATCTGTTTTATATCATATTTTTCTTAAGTTGACCCATTTTCCTCTGAAGGTTTTACCTCTTATTTTTCAGGTGTTTTATGAAGACTTTCGACATGTTTTCTTTGCTCTTCTTGAGGAGTTAGAGGCCCAACAAAATAAAAGCCCTCGCAGAGCACAACCAAAAGGTGACATGTTGTATATATCAAATATTGTATATTTAATGTTTTTTTCACAAATTTTGTGATATCTCTTAGGCATTCTGGACATAGCAGGTATTATCAATGTTGTGTCTATTAATTTTATCCTATAATGATTTTTATCTTTTAATGGAATGATTGAAGAAGGGAAAGTTTATGTCGTTGATTATGGGAGAATTGTTGTGTTAAAAAATAATTTTTTTGCTTAAATGACTTTTTGTCCTTTGTGAATCACAAAGTGCCTATGCCTGTTTTATTAGTTTGATGGTTATAAATAATGAACTAGAAAATTTTTCAAATGATTGGGGAAAAACCTGATACTGTATAAGTGAAACAAAAATAATTGTTTAGCACACACGAGAGAGACTGTAAATAAATGCATAATGCTTTTGTTTTAGTTTGTTTCAGTCACAATAGTAGCGTAGTCATGAAGGAAATGGTCCATTTCTTTCTATGTTGGTCTCAAAAACTTCCGTGTCGAATGTATTATTTGTGTGAAGGATATTTCCATGATTCCCATATGAATCCTGTCAAATGTCAATTTGCACTCTATTTTAGGTCTCTCTGAACCAGAAAAATCTCCAAAAGCAGCACCAAAACTTGTGATAGGCCGCAAAAAATATGGTCGAAGATCTTTGCCCTTCAATAAGGAAATGGATTTAGCACAAGGACCAGGCGCTCCAGAAGGATCTTATTCACAGTTTCTTCGGGATTTGGATGTGAATGACAGGTCTTCACCCAGTGTGGTAAGTGACATTTTCTTTCACTTGTGCAAGAAGGTCATCACACCCAATCATCTTAAAAAATTTTGTACATTGTAAAATGCAAATCTCTTGAATTTAACATTGTTAAACTGCACACAAGGTTGAAGTGTGTTGTTTCATACAACTTTGCAGTGTTGATCAACTTAACTAACAGACCATAAGCATAAATATATCTGTTTTCACTCATGGATAGCTCAAGAAGTTTGAGGTCATTGTAGTAGATTTCTCTAAGATAACCTGAGTCATGATAAGATATTTTGAGGTCAGTCATGTGGCCAAGGGAGCATCACTCACATATGGGTTTGTTTATATGATGTGGACATGTCTGAATGCTCATCATCCATCAAGTGATGTATGTCGTGCGCTGAGCATGTACACAAATCAGCATGTGAACGACAATCCCTTGTTCATGTGACTGACATCGAAATATCTTACTGGCCTGCTGCAGATCTGTATGAATTTCACAAGAAGAGGTGCAGACCTTCTTAAATGGGTCATTAGATGAAAATGTTTATAAAAAAAGATACTTGATTTTTAGCGATAAGAAGGCCTTGAACAGGACAGAATAAGCTTTGAACCATATGTAATAATACTTTGTCATTGACTCTGTGAAGTTACATTTTAACAATTTCCATTCTTTCTTTCAGTAATTACACTACATTTTGATCACTAAACTTTTGCCTAATCAATCAATCAATCACATCATCTCATTGTTTTGTGTGTTTTCACCATTTACTCGATTGCATTAGTAGTCTCATTACAATCTCAACTCATCATCCTTTCTACTTCATATTGAACTGTATACATAACTAATTAAATCTCCAATTGATAACCCCTTCTCCGCAGTTGTGATTGGTAAGTTGATGAATGCTTTTCATCTGGTTTTATTCCACACATGTGCATGAAATTTACCACTTTCAAAAACCTCTGTCACATCAAGAACTCTCCCTGTAGTGATAATTGCTATCTTGATTGGCCTCTTGACCCAGTAGAGATCAATTGGACACTGCACTCCTCAGCACACCACCTCACTCTCAGTGGCCATCCTTAGTTAATGTTATGTAAGAATCTTCAGCCTGTGGCCCTCTGACCTGATTCATTGTGCAGTCCGCATATTTGCATTCATGTGTCTATTGACACTACCCACCAAAGCTTTGCATTTTTGCCTGTGTGCCCCTTCATGTCATTGCAATTGTCAGAGTACATGTATCACTTTTCTTTTGTGCACTTTTCCCAATCTCTTCATCTTCCCCCAATATTGTATCTCATTATGGCTGCGGGAAAGATCATTATTATGTTGCATTTATTTTAAAAAATAGTCATTTTTCTCTTGCAATATAAGCCACAGCTTACAATTTAAGTCCTTATGAGGTTATACTATCCTTGTCTGAGTTTAGCTTTAGGGCCCTGGGGCTGTAAAAGTTAAGGATCTCAGTGCTAAATGTCTGGATTTCACCCTTACTTTTAGAGGTCCATTCCTCTATGTTACCAACCCATTTTCTGTCTGTCTGTACTTTTGTATTCTATTAATATTTGATGGCATTGTCAAATTGTCCGTCTGTGTGATATCATATTTGGCCCTTTTTGGCCCTTAAAGTTTACTGAATGAGTCTGTCACTTCTGTTTCCATGTTGTCATTCTCTGTTGTTGTTTTTTGTCATTGTGTCTTTACTTCAACTGAAGCCAATATGGTGAGAGGTAAGGAAGACATGGAGAAAGAGGAGGGTGGGGGAAGGGGGTTGATGAAGGAAAAAATTAGGGACAAAGGGAACAGGAAGGCTGATTCAAAAGACCTTTTCAAGAGACAGACTTCAATGGTTTTTTTTGTCAGACCAAGACCGCATTCTCACAGCATTAATGTATTACTACAGTCTTCAATATTCTGTCTGCAAATTACATGAGGCAAAATATAGAGGATGCAGGGTAGATCTCCCATACAACTTTCTTGTAACAATGTCTGGGAATAGATCACATAAAGTCCTTTGTAAATAAAACAGCGGAAGATAGTCGCCTTTAGATCCATCAATAACATATATACTTATTATGAACATTATACATTTTAAACAGTTCAGTTAATTACATGTAGGTGCCCGTTGTTGTCGTACTTGACATTCAGGTAGAAACCTTTGTCAAAAGCATGAGCCAAAAGCTCATGAAAAAGACATGAAACCGTTAGGGAAACGGAGAAAAGTTGAAAACCTTTCTGAACATATATGTGGTACACATAGACGTGGACCATAATATATCTGTGGCAAAAAGTACACCTGTGCTGGAATCAAGCTCCTTGGCTGGAACAAAGAAGCGCGAAATGCCCCAATGCACTGCCAGCCTGATCCCCCTGTATGAAAGCTTGTAGACTGTAATACTAATAATACTGTTGTCTCGTTCTTTGTGGGTGAACCGTGCTCGTGAAGTGGCATATAGTGCACAGCAGCGGCATATCCCGGTCTCAGTCTAATGTACTTGTCCAAGGGGATTAGCCTGCTGAGACTAGAGAAGTACGCCTACTGGTCAACCCTAAGGACTGTCCGCCGGGACTGACCATTTACATATAAGTACAAGGGTGTGCTACAAGGCTGTAGTGCCTCAGTCCGGCACTTTCCGCTGAGCCACCACGACCCACCGACCTGATTTCAGGAGTTACTGTTTCATGGACATAATAGTCTACACGTTCCAGTTCCTTGTTTTCGCCATGTTGCACTCTGTATACTCGTCTCTTTTTAAGAGCCTCTCTCTCTCTTTCTCTCTCTCTCTCTCTCTCTCTATTTCTGTCGGCTTGTTTCCGCTTATTTCTACTCATTCCTTGTTTCTCCCTTTTTCGCATCCATACGCATGGCTATCTCTATCTGCCTCCCGTCTTTTTCTTACTGTCTCGATGCCCTTATCCTATCCCAACCATAAATCTCCTCCTTATTTCACTGCAGTGTCAGTGTCCCTCCCCCCCCCCTCCCCCCATGTCCGTCCCTATTAAAATTTGACCATCTCATTCTTCCTTCAACCTCTGTCACATCCCTTCTCTTTTGTTTTCACCTTTTAACTCCTTTTTTCCTCTCTCCATACCACTACCCCTATACAAATAAAACCTGTGATATATCTTGTGATGAAAGCCTGCCCGTTCCTTGACCTATTTCGACTCTCCGATTCCCGTTATTAGAGAGACAGCCCTGTTATATTATTGTATTAAAGAGAGCAAGTTCTCTGTGGATGTTGGCTTTTTAATGCTGGTGGGAAAATAAAAATGTCTGTCGTATCCGTGCGAACTCATTCATTGTGAATACCTCATTATGTTCGTAATGATGTTCTATTCTTCTGTGATTTAAAAAAAAAATAAAAAATGGTGATCTATTGTCCTGCTGTGGACAGCCAGATTATAAATCCGGAATAGCGAATAGATATACTGCCATGTTGTCAACATACTGCAATGTTGTGTATGCGATACATGGGTATGTATGTACATATGGGTATGTCTATATAGTATGCACTGACAAACCTTTTCACCATCCAGATACAAGGAAGTGAAATGGATGCACATGCAAAGTGTGCGTTTTTTTTTTTTTTTGAAGTGTTGGCGGCGGTCGAAGCATCACAGTCAGGCGACTAGTTTCCTGTTATGAGGAGGTGAAAAGACTTCATGAAACAAGGGTTTTGTTCCTGGTGATCATAGAGTTCAAGTCGGGAGGTCAGACCATCAGGACAGAACAACAACAGACCATCAGGACAGAACACAACAGTCGATTTATTGTGATAGGTGTTGCTTCAGTGTCATTACTGTGCTGAATCTCATACCGACCAGTCCGACGCCGACTTCCCCGTGTCCGACACTGCTGAAGGAGTCATTCGTTTTCGCACAGACGTGTCATTTGTCGTTTACTGTCTACCTGGCGTGCAAGGCAAGGAAGGTCACCTTATACTTCTATGTTTTTAGTTTTGTTTTGTTTTGTTTTTTGTTACGAAGTGAATATTTATCACGCTGAGGAAGCACAGGCAAGTAAAAAGATTTTTCTACGTTACACACTGTGAAGGCGAAACAGTTTTGCATGGTTCGCACATTTGAGGACACAACGTTGGGAGTGTCCGTTCGCAAGGGAGGGGGGGGGGGGGGGTTCACTGGGGAATGGAAGAGGAGGGCAGAACCTCCTGGCAGGGTATGTAACCATATAGATACAATATATTTTTTTTACGTATGGGCACAGATATATCCGTATTTAGCGCGCCACCTACCGCTGACTTTTTAAAAAATTATTATGTGTGTAGCCTTTCAGTTCTACAAACGTACGATTATCTCTCTTACAAATGCGTGCCCAGCTTCGGTGAGAAGAATTTTTATCGGTAGAAAATTTAGAAACTTTGCCCGGACAGCGGTGTCTCCTCCTACACTTCATCTGTCAAGGGCTCTTCAACAGGTGTAACGTACATATGGGATCTCCGAAATACAATCGCCCTTTGTCCGAGAAGACTAGGCGTGTCGGGCTTCCTTATCTAAGAGGCCACGGAATCGTTGAGTCACTGAAAATGCAAGTTCTGGTCCTCTAATCTGTCCCATTCGGGGTAGGATTCGAATTTCGAACCCGCGACGTATATTTTTCTCGAGTGGCAGAGGCCTAAACCGTCGGTCACCGCGATCCGAATCACTAATATTCTACTTCACGTTTTTGTTTTTGTTTTGTGTCACGTGGATGGATATGATTAGACGCCTAAACCCTCGGCCACCGTGATCCGAATCACTAATATTCTACTTCACGTTTTTGTTTTGTGTCACGTGGATGGATATGATTACTTCAATTTAAGAGCTGTGTGAAAGGAAAATGACGACCTGAAACAAGGTTCGGAACAAAAGTATCGTTTCGTTTACGAGAAGTCCAGGTGATATCCATTTTGGCCATGGCTAGCCGGACTTAATTCCGTCTAGTCTCGAGGTCTAACCGGATTTATTAACTCCGTGTCATCGTCATGTAGCCGTTGAGTTTTAAGTCCGCGTCGTGTTCCTTTGGGAGGAGGTGGGAGGTATGTGCGTGCAGCTTTATTTGAACGATTTCAGATAAAAATATGCGAATCAATAAATGATGGTCTAGGTTTATCATCCAGCTGGACGATCTTTTTTATTTGAACTGAATAGTGAATGAGGTCTAGATCTAGGTCCAGATCTCTCCATTCTACATCTGATTCAGCTACACTCTCAAAAACAAATTTTCTGTCAAAAAGACAAACACACACACGATACAAGGAACAGAAAATAAAATATATACATTTATAGATGTAGACGCTTGAAGTGGAGATGAATCCTCCGCTCTGAGTTGATGACGTGCGCAAGATATATCCAGCGAAAGCATCTCCTCCAATTAACCCCTCAAAATTGTATATAAAAATAAAAATACAAAATCTATGTCCAATACACACATATTCATTTTTGTTATAAGAAGAATATTTAAAAAAAGAAGAAAAAAAAGTATGGCATGGCTGAGATTCGAACCCGGGTTGATAGAATATCAGTCCGGTTACTTGTCCATTCGGTCACAGATGACTGTGAGGTCCCGGTAAAAATTAATATTATACATGTCCTTTAATCCAAATATGACAGGCGTTGTCAATAATATTGTTTTCTATCCGTTATTTTTCATTTTCTCTCACGAGTGATCCAAATTTTAGTCAGAATTGCATCAATATTGGGACATTGTGGAGTTCTAGAAAGCAAAACATCAAATTGCTCTCGGAAATGGGTATAAAAATCAATGCCAAAAACAAAATCGGGAATTTGGAGCTAAAATACCCGATCGGGGATTATAGGCTACTATAGACACTTCCTTTTTTTTTAATAACTATTATTTTCTGATTTTTCACATAAGCTTTTATCCTAATGAACAAATGTAAGCTTTAAATTGATTACAAGTTGATTCAAAAGTCGGAGGGGGGAAATGACAATAAGTAAGTCCGAATAGACCTGAGGGCTAGCTGGACTGAAGTCCGGCTAGACACTTCGATCCATTTTTCGTTTTCATCTCAGAATCACAGTATTGTTAGCCATTACTTGCACGATAAAACAGTTGCCATAGTCGTGCGTGGCTCAGCTGGGTGAGCTGGACTTGTCTTTCGTTATTTAACTTTATCGTACTTAGTAGCTAATGTCACGGTTATTTGTCCTCTCTTGTCTTTTGTTCCTATCGATTTTCCCTACTGTGAGGCTTCCTTCTCTTTTCCCTTCCTTTTTTTGTTCGCTTTCTCTTTCTCTCGCTCGTAATCTTTCTTTGTCCCGTTCTCTAGCTTATTTTTCTTCTCCCATTCTCTCTTTGTATCGTGTTAAGAAATCTGTCTATCTATCTCTCTATCTCTCTATCTCTCTCTCTATCTATCTATCTATCTATCTATCTATCTATCTATCTATCTATCTAT
>JBCEWB010109857.1:0-11846 GCA_039654565.1 Peronia peronii
TAGATAGATAGATAGATAGATAGATAGATAGATAGATAGATAGATAGATAGATAGATAGATAGAGAGAGAGAAGAGATGAGACAAGATACAAAGGCCAAATGTTGGATTGAGAGTCAGGAAGAGAGAGAGAGAGAGAGAGAGAAGAATGAAACGAAATGGAAGGAGATGCAGCATGGGTGGGTAAGCTAAAGAGAGAGAGAGATAAAAAAGAAAAAGACAGTGGAAGAGGAGAATCGGCAAAACAGAGGGGCAGAGTGACAAAGAAAGAAATAAGAAGAGACAGAAAGATAGGGAGAGAGATATAGAGAAAGGACAGAGAAAAAAGAGAGAAAGAGAGAAAGAAAGAGAGAGAAAGAGAGATAAGTAGATACATAGACCAAAAAAAAAGGAAAAAAGAAAACAGACTAAGAATCCATCCATGAAAGCAAATGTTAAATTACACCACCAGATATCAAACTATGGTGATATTCGTACTGTCAATTTCCCTGGGAGGAAAGTCCATTATATCCCTTTTTTTATGCCCATGCCCCCCTCTCTCCCCCCCCCCCCCCCCGAACTGGTAATGTCCTGTTGACGTTTTGTGGAATGTCTACACCCACACTGTATTTTTCAACATCTCGAGTCACATCAAAGTAAGAGCTGAGCACGATTATCAATTTATCATGGTTACAGGAAATAATTACCTGTCGGAGAACATGACAGAAAGGCAAAAACTGCTTTGTTAAAATCTACAGATACAGCCATTGATGATTCCTTACTATCGTTGCATAGTCCAGTCAAGGGAAAGGCGAACTCTATGTTATAGTAAACAAATTCTTGTCTTGAACGGTATGGAAAACATTACAAAATGAAAAAAAAAATGCCTGAGAGAAATAAGATTTGATGAACATTATGCCAATATAATGACAAAGAATCCGAACGTATGTACTTATACCGAGCAGAATATACAATTATATCTTAAATCACTTGTCGTTTTAATAAGCATTGGGATTATAAGAATCAGACACCTGGAGGGCTATATCTTATTATAAACTAAAGAATGTCGCACGGGAGAGAAAGGTTGGCTCGACAGCACTACAGATGACTATATAATATGAAACACATACAAACGTATACATGTTATATATATGAGCTACATATTATACATACACCAAATAGCTTGCGGGCAATTATTGCTGGCAAATTACCGTAAAATTACAGAGCTGATTGTAGGGGAGCTAATCCTAATGTGGGCCTCAGACGGAGAGAGAAATGAGGTGATAACATCATTCAATGGATCTGTAACAGTTACGCTGTTTATGTTTTGGTTCATGTCCACATTAACACTGTATTTTTCATGTCTATATTAACACTGTAATGTTCCAAGTTACACCAAAGTAAGACACTCCCATAGAATCATACCGAGTTGTGTACATCAGCACAGTATCTGACGACTATAACAAAGTACAGCAGCTGGTTGTGAAATGCAAGGAAACTGACGTACTGCAAAGTCGAAATATACCCTAAATATTGGTTGTGATTTGACAGCAAATGGCTTTAAATTTACACGCAGTTTTTTACAGTGACTAATTACTGCCATGGCGCTTTTCGTCTGTGCAGTCGGTGTAAACAGTTTGTGTCCCGTATCTGGTGCGAAGAGGTAAGTAGATCTACTTATATTGGCTATCCTCTCCTGTTGAGACAGTGTCTTTCATAGCTGAGTTGGAGAATTAGTTCTGAAACATACAATGACTGACCTTGAGGTGAATTCGTTCTATTTTACGATATTGTTGTTATTGCTGTACTCATTAATGCTGATAGTGTAACTTGTTGCTCAGCCAAGAGAACCAAAACATTTCCAATAATGGAGGACACAGAACAAAATGATATGGAGGTGACAGCAAGGGAGAAACATGACCAAGTCGCTGTTATAGTTCAGCAATCGATGTGTAACCTATGAATTGTATTATATGCTAAAACGATCAGGGCGGCATTTGGATCATATGAACATGTCTTTTTCGAAGGCATATTAATATTTTTTTATCTTTATGCTGGTGTTGTCTTTCCTTCAGTGCTGTCACTGCTGTTGCTATTTTAGTCACCAGATTTGGCGAGTTTCAGTTTTAAAACCAGTAAAATAACATGGAAATAAAACTCGATCAATTTTATCGTGATAGGCGACAATAAAACATTACTCTCTCTATTCTCCCAGCGTAAACAAAACCACAAGGCGGTCATTTGCACACGAACTTAAGGTCTCTTTGCATTTACTTTTTGTTCCTAGCTAAGAGGCAGCAGAGTCTTTATTTAAACTACAAAGTAAGTGGGGTAAAACGCCTTTAAATTGACTATTTTTCGTCATATACTTATAAAAGATAATGCTATCATTAACAAAAACGTTATTTTCTAGCAAATGATTGAACTGGCACTTACGCTCTTTTGCAAGTGACCTCCTCAACTGTTGCAGTTGTTTTATTCATGAGTGAATGACAATATCTCTACAAGCAAAGATGAAACATTTGATTAAATAATCGAAATAGCAGTAGCAATAACAACAACAACATTTTAAGTACCGGATGAAATTTCTGGATCCTTCCGTAGCGATGTCTTTGTATCTAAAGAGATACCTTTAATCCCCCCAACTTCGAACAATAGTTTTGGTTATTGTGACCCGTGAAAAAAGAATAGTTTTACTCTAACCCAGTGTCAAATAAAATCATCAAATATTTTAATGGGGTGAATCAGTTACAGAGCACCAGGTTTTAACATTGAATAGCTCTCAGCTCTAAGATGATCCCTTGGTATCGATCACTGGTGACATTCAACATTGTTGTGTCTGATACCCAGGCTTTGTAGCATTAAATGACACGGAAATGAGATATTACTAAATCCGCCAGAAAGAATCATGCGACTATAATATTCAAATGCCCAACTGATATAGAAAGAAAATCCTAAACAAATGTATAGAAGAAAGCAAATAAATATTTCATGGTTATTTTATTTGCAAGGGCAGGAACATTGGCCATATCGATTTCTTCTGTTTATGGATATCTAATATTTGGCATTCACAAAACCAAGACTACAATATTCGCTGTTGACACAAAGGGATCGTTCATCAGTGTGAAATTGTGAAATATCTTTTGCACATAAACGTTACACAGTTACCGCAAATGTAATCGCAAAATGATAGGTACAAGCGGACTCTAGACCACATAGAAGGCCTACGTGTCATTGGAAACGTCACGTTTTTTTGGACCACAAAAGGCATTGTGGTATCAGATGAAAAGACTGGAGGACTCTAGTGGATTTTTTCCCGGCACTGAAAGGACACAGCCCAAGTAGAAAAAGTAAAATGTTTGTGGAGAGGAAACTACGATCTGATTTAAAAAAAAAAAATCCCATGGCAGAATGTTATGTTATGCCTTGCCCTTGTCCAGTTTGAATCAGTAGCAATATAATATATAACTGCTTTGTGAAGATCTGAATCTGTATGTAACTGCTTTGTGAAGATTAGAGTCTACATGTTACTTGCCGATGAGGAGAGTAGAAATATAAAACGTGTATTTATGAAGTATAGAATCTGTATAACTTTGACTGTCTATTTTGATAACAGAATGTGTAAGAGCTGAGAAAATCTACAAGATATCCTAGTGTATTTATGCAATGTAATACTACTCACTACGTGTAATTCAACAAATCAATGCTGGTTCTTTTAGATTATCCGAAGACCGGTAGGATTTGTTGTCAAAGCAGTAGCGCTTGGTATGCTTATCCCTTAAGTCTGACGGACCCCGACACAGCATCTCTTGCTGTATGTTGCCCTATCACTGCTGGTGGCAAGGCGGTCTTCACTGGCTCTACTTCCAGTTAAATATCCTTTACGATACCTGCTGCAACAAGTTCTCAACTTGGAAATAGAAGTAGACACCACTTAAGTGTCCTAAGAAAGTAGGTCTCCCCCCCCCCCCCCGCCCCCTCTTTAACTATCCTCGGGAAAAAAAAAATAATGAAAGAAAGGAAAAGAGACAAAAACTGTCATTTTGCCCTTACGAGGTTTGACCCGACAAGCAGTATCTGCTATAGGGAATGTCGCAAGACAACATATAATGATGAATGGAGGTGTGCGTCTGCCCATGTGTTATAGACATGGAGATTACGCAATAAGCCTGATCTAAAACACTGGATTTTAATTTTTTTTTGTGGTCATCAAAAGATACCTGCCTATGAAGTGAAATACAGTAGGACTACGTAACGCGTAATTTGCGTGCTTGTCGGCAGGTTTTATAATTAAACACCAAACTAATCTGATTTATTACGGTATTTTGTTCCCGCTATATTTATTTCCTGAACAAATATTGTGATAACGCTAGTTCCAATTTTACGAGCTATTTATGTACCACAGCGACTCATGGTTAGCCATAGATCTATCTCGCATGTTACAAATCGCTGGGAGCCATTGCATCATCCGCCTTCCCACGGTATTTGGGTTTGTGAGTCATTCTTGTCTTTCTATTTTCCGTTTTCTGTTTTTTTTCTTTTCTGTGGAAGTCTGATGTTCTGCTTGAAATGCCCTCTCTGTGGGAAAACGGAAGGGAAGTCAGTCAGCGACTGAACAAAGGCGCCATAGCATCGATGGAAGGACTCAGGGGGAAAAAAAACGGCTATCAGGAAACGAAACAGAGAGTTAATCTACTATCAGTGTAGTATCTCCGCTCCTGGTCAAGAGATCAAACTTTATAGCATTATGAAAATTAGATATACCTGGTATTAGTTCAGAATGACAATATCAAATAAGGATTCACATGGGCCTGTTTATATGTGTTGTACATGCCTGTTGTCAAAATTTTGAACTTCTTCAAGCTGTTGTCACGGCTGATACTGTCCACGATACATTTCTTACTCGTAATTGAGTCTATAATAAAATAACTTGAAATGAGCACTAGGTTCCTATCAAAATCAGAACACAAATTTGTATGTGACCAGACGAAAGTTCCGCTGTTGATATGTCACGTTCGTAAACTATCAGCACTGAGTTCCTATCAAAATCAGAACACAAATTTGTATGTGACAAGACGAAAGTTCCACTGTTGATATGTCACGTTCGTAAACTATTCTTTATCCTGTATCTGGTCAGTCTGTTCTCAGCCCATATCAAGTATCGATATCCTATTTTATATAAAAAAAAATGGACCAAGCTATTGTCAGAAAACAGGACAGCTTTGACAGTTCAGATCCTGCTCTATAGGAACCACTTCAGGGAATATAACAGAAGAGGCCTTTTAAAATATTCATCATCATTATCAACACTAGCGACAAGACTGACGAGGACATCGGCACCGCCAATAGCAAAAGCAACATCAACAACGACATCTTCAACAACAGCACTAGTAATAACGATGATTACAACAGCAACAACAACATATTATCGACATGAACCTGACAACAACGACGGCGATAATAATTAAAACAACAACTACCTCTGAGAAAGTATTGACCGTAGCCACTACAATCCTGGTCGTCATCATAGACAAGCAGACAAATAGAATAATGAAAAAGAAACTCTAAGAACTCAAAGTCTGCTTGTAGAAAACAGTAACAAAGATACTTCATAGCCGTCATTCAGGTAAGGAGCGATGGTATAACTCGCGAGCAGTCAGCCAAACTGCCGAACTCTCTACCTGGTTCCAGGTCAGTTACTACAATGTTCTGACACAATCATGGTTCTATCTCACTCTCCACCAGATGGGCTGCTCAAGTCTGGAGCCCTGGACTGTATGTATGTCAATTTGGCCGAGCGCCCGCTGAGGGCAGTTTAACCTGTACAGAAATAGGTAAGATGAATGGTTGGGGATGGAGAGAGAGGAAAGCACAATTATTACTTGTAATCAACTGAGAACACCAGCTCTTCTAGTGAAGGTGGAGAGAGGTATGGCTGGGAAAAGATAGCTTATATATAATTTATAATGAATAATAATAATATAGTTTCTGGTACAACTCATGAGTGCTTGAAGGCCCGATCTAAAAAGAAAATTCAAGACCGACTCTTAGATATGGATGGCGAAAATAAAATCTACCTGGTGCATTTTTGTCTTACAGAGCTGTAATCCAGATTCAAGGAAGAGCTGGGATTACAACGAAGAAAATGTAGAAAACAAAGCTGGAAAAGTCAGACCCACACAGTTACACTGCCCTTCGCTGCAATAAATGCAATAGGCCCATGCTTAAAAAAAACAAACATCGGACAATTCAGTGAGGGGAGTGTTGTGTTTTATATCATGTGAATCAGCTTCATCAAGCACAAACAAACACAAAGACTCAGTATGGACCAGTTAACTTCGTTTATATAGACCAGACTATTATAGGCAGAGCTAATAACATTGTACGATTCCACTGGTGTCTGATGTATACATAATCAGCCACAGACATTGTCATATGATATCAGACATTACCATCACAATATCCTAGTATAAGGACATGGTTAGGCAATTCATATGTGGTAAATAATGCTATTTAGAGGACATAATGCATAGATGATTAACATAAATATATCACAATAATCACATTTTTACAATTCTAGACAAGAGAAGCAACACTTGGCTGATTAAAGGCGAATAACCAAGTAGGTTCCGTAACAATAAGATACTGCAGAGAGGCCAAGCAACCTGATTACTTACCACTATGGCAGTATTTTGCAGAATGATAGACTACATGCTGCTTCAACCGCCTACATGGATGAAAAGAGCCGTGATAGTGGCAGTGGTAATAAAAGTAAAACTGTTGGTAGAATTGCTTAGTTTTATAACTGGTAAATCACCCAAAATAGCCGACCAGCTCCCAGAGCGATCCTGTACCAACAGCTGGAAAGTAACACAATGGTTTATGGGACAAAGAGGCGTTTCGTTTTTTATTCACAAAGATCTCTTTCCAAATGAGAGGGCAGGTAAGGTAAGATATTCACTTCTGTTCAGTACCACACTGACCATGAATCAATGCCACACGAGAGGTCATTCACGTATATTGGCCATGAGCATCTTGGTTTAACTCTGTTAGTATCATTAGATATCACTATTATATATATAGATAAAGGTTGAAACCAGTTTAATTTTGACAAGTGACATGCTTTTATCAAGCTGCAGCAATTTTCTTGTGTCTGACCCGTTCTGATGCTTTTCGTGAGAGCTTTCTTTACATGCGTATTCTATATAGGTATGAATATATATGTTGTGTACATACTGTATTTCAAAAACTGTAAAAGGATTTTTCCTTTAGAGGACAAATCAAGTGTATCTCATCTGATCACAGCTAATTTTATAATATATTCATCATGCACAGTTTACAGACTCGCTGTTGGGACAGATTGGCCTTTTAACATTTTAAGGATTAAAAGATGAACAAGGAAATATTGTGGTTATGGTTACGGTCTTGGTAAGCCTTTCAACCTCCTGAGGGTGGTTATATCGGCCTACAATGTGGTACAGGAGGGAGGCAGTGGGAAGAGGGGAAAGGAAAATGGCTGACTGGATCTGAAACGCGGCACCTCTAGAGGAGTCCTGAGATCTATGGCCAGTCACAGTTTGCTCCAAGACTCCGTGGGAGACTGTCTGGGCAAATAACATCATCGCCCTCATGGTGGGTCATCCATTCCAAGCTTAGGCAGCGGACCAAACACCTCCATTCAATCTGACCCTGAGCCAAGTTAACCATTTCATTCCAAGCAACAAAAAGTCTCTAAAACCATCACAGCTTTCAAAGCCAAATGGTGACGTTCCATTCCGCTCCGCTAGATTTTGGTCCCGTTGGACCGTAGGCACTGCCGATAACACCAAGTTATCTTTTGCCATTCCTCTCGACACTCCGCAGCTCTTTTGCAGGCTTCAATTGTCAGTCCTTCAAATGGTCACGTTACTTCAAATCAAAAGGAAATTCAACAACTCTCACTAAAACCAGCTGCAAGAACTGCACATTGCTCATTATTTAATTCATTCCTCTTACTCACCTCATAGCTGTGGTGACTTTACTTTTCTACCTTATAAAAGTTTTATCTTTCTTTAACATTTATTATACCCCACTTGCCTGTTCAATCAAGTCAGAGAAAGATCTGGGAGCCACAAAGGAGAAAAAAGCACATAACAAGACGAGAAAAAAAAGATGAACACAGTTACACTGTCTTTCATCTTGAATATCGCAAAACGTCAAGAATCTTTACTCAGTGCCCTTAATCTGACGTTATATAAATGGCAAACTCGGCTGTAGGCGAGTAAATATTGAATTAAAGGATAGAAGTTTCTTATCAATTGCCAGTTTTACAGTGGAATGTCTGAATGTACAGCCAGGCATGGGACGGATAACCAATACCTTATATTATACCAACAGTTTGGACTTCGTCAGTCAAGGAAAGGTTTAATAAAAGAAGCATGATTGTATATCGACTGTTGATTTATTTATTATGGAGATCTTAGTTCTTTTTTTTTTGTTTATTTTTTTAGGATTGAGGACGGCATGTAAAGAGGTAGAGAAATTTAGCTCTTTGTCTTTTCAAAAGATGTTCTCTTCCATAGCGTTTTAAGTTTTCATTGGCTGATTTTCAGAGAGACACTCAAATGTGGAGCAAAAGCCCAGAAACTCCAATGTAAATACGTTTAACTTTATTACAGCACATTACGACACACTTGGATCAGTTGTGCTGGCTTATGGACAATGCTTTTGATGAACTCCTTCCCTTATGGAATAGCATGTCATTGGTCTGCTTGCGATCTGATGGCCGAGTAATGCACTAGTGTGAGCGTCTTTTGACAGGTAAGTAATAACTTCAGGAAAAAGCAATACCGCGTAATATATGGAGCATAATCCATCTCCTGAGTAAATATCCATCCTGAGTTAGCCTCGGGAGAGTCAAAAACTCTCTCTAGCAACATCAGAACTGGGTCAGCGCTACATCAAGTGCCTCGACTATTTCCCACATGGATAACAAAATTGAGAGTATGACTTTTTTCTTTAGGTCCCTAATCAGTTCAATAAGGCGTGGTCTAATTATTAACTCTGTAGAATTTAGTTACTACTATCAAAGGAAGCACAAAAAGCAAAACAAAACAAAATATAAAAACCAAAAAAGAAAGAAAGAAAATGGCAGCCACACATAAAACAATCTATCTGGATCTCCTCCACTTTGCCAAGAGAACCGCCCATTGAAAGGAGCAATGCGCACCGTAACCTACTAGTGACGGGATATCCTCGAGTTCAGAATATGTTTGATCAAAAGTAGCTTTTGAATTTGGAGGTCCACTAGTGACCGTCTGCACTATAGTCTAACCTTCCCAGAAATCTTTACTCGGAGTTAGTCCAAAGACGATTAGCACTCTTCCACAAAAGCACTACAGGCCTCAATATTAGTTACTATATGTTTTGACCATTTCCTACTCGAAATTTAGATCGATTGTCCTAGAGAACCTTTCAAGAAAATTGCAGATCACCAAACCATAGTCTGGACACCCGCCGGTGGAGACTTTGGTAAGAAAGGTTCTGCATTTGCTCTCGGCGAGAGGCTGGCCGAATTAGAATCGTGAAAAATAATTCAAACATGTAACCATTTCTTATTTAACCCTTTCGCTGCCAGAACAAAACTGACAAAAATTAGAAAGTTAGTTTGACTCCTTAGATTTAATCATTTAATTTGACTCTTGGTGGTTAGAAAAGTCATTCATGTTTATGATGGCGAGTGAACGACCTGAATAGATCGGACTTGTGGCAGTGAAAGAGTGCATGTGCATGAATTTATTCCTTGTTTTGTTAGAGAAGGCGTGTTTGTTTAGTCCCTCCTGTTATGGTCCTGAGCGTAGAGGGTGATGAGACGATCTTGGTTGAATCAGACAGGTGGTTTTCTTCTCTGTCCTGTTTCCACTTTGCCCAACCATCTTGTCCTTTTCCTTTCTCTGCCCCTGAGACCTGATTTCTACATACTGAAGGTTCTCTTTGGCAAAGGCTGTTAACAGAACAATAGCAACCATTGCTCCCTGAATTGTTCATTAATTAATGGATTTCACAATGTAAACAATGACGTCTAGTGCCTCTACTACCTGATAAGTTACAATTTTTATTTTGAACATGCATCGCCATTATTTCGTTAGCACTTCGAGATTCAGAGGAAGTGACAATAAATATCATTTCAGCAGTCCAGATCAGAGATTCATTTTCTACCATCAACGATTTTAGACCTTTGCGAATCAGATATCTGCCCAAAATGAGAAGCGACAGGATGATGAAATCAGGTGTTGGTCAGTTTTTGAACCTATAGAGTTATTGCTGTCACATTAAAATGCATTCGTTCCCCTTTCTGTTGGTGAAAACATTTTGTTATACTTTGACAGGAGTCGAGATACTGTTAGTTAAAAACGATGGGGTTGGGGAGGTGGGGGGTGGGGGTGGGGGGGAGGAGAGAGAAAACAAAGGCGAAAGGGGGGGGGGTGGGGTGGACCTGCTGCTGCTGTTGAATTTAGGGAGAAAATGCCCGATCAGTTTTGTTCATCGCATTACTTCTCATGTAGCTCATGTTACTAAATTACAATTTTTGGCTTTTTACTCAATTTCAGCAAATTGAACTCTGAAATACATCGCGTGAAAAAAAATGTGTTGAAAATTTATTCGCTCTTGAACAAAATACGTCATTTCTCCGATTGGCTCGGTTTGACGAGCGCCCTGATTTATGGTCTAAAGTCTCAAACGTTCACATTGTACAATAAGTTCCAGCCTTTAATTAAACAGAGAAAAGAGAGTAGAGAGATCTTGGGCTCCGCACGCCGTCTGTATAGGGTTAGCCTGTCTCATCCACTTATCATCAAAGCGCCTGGTACCTCGGGCCAGCTGGTGGTAGTAGCCCAGGTAGTGACCTATCGACCGTTCACATCCTGACCTTCTTACACCACAGTACCGTTGTGACCTGACTATCTCAGTTGTGGGCCTGGAAATGGGAGAGAGAGAGAGAGAGAGAGAGAGAGAGAGAGAGAGAGAGAGAGAGAGAGGGGGGGGAAGAGCGGAATAGATCTGTACACCACATAGATCATCGTATCTGTTCCTGGTAGATACATAACTAGCATGCTAATGCTCTAGCGTGCTGTGGTAAGGCCAGCTAGCCCAGCACAATGGAATGGATGCCTGGAATCTTGTGTTTATTAGACCATTCTTTCTTTATCAACACACCACAATGCATGTGGGAACGATGCTTTACTCTGTCTGCAAGTCTATCCATCTCTCTCTCTCTCTCTGTGTCTTTATTTTACATTTTTGCTCTGTTTCAATCTCTCTCTCTCTCTCTTCCTTTCGCTGTCTCACGTTCTCTTTCTTTCAGTCTGCCTTAATTTCCCTCACGATCTATCACCTTACTTACTCAATTTCTGACTCTCGTTCTTTGTATTACTTTCTCTCTTTCTCTCTCCGTCATACTTTCTCTCTATCTCTCTTTTCTTCTTTACTTTCTTTCTTTCTGTCTGTTTCTCTTCCCTGCTCACACTGGCACGAGCACATAATGAGTAGTTTACCAAGATAAATTAATAATAATAACCTCGATGATGTTCCCGCCCCTCCCATTCGTTCACTTCTCTTCTCTCTCTCTCTTTCTCTGTAATCTCTCACTCTCTCTCTCTCTCTCTCTGTATCTTTCTATTACTTTCTCTCTATGTCTTTCTTTCTTTCGCCTACTCACCCTGAACATTCAAACATAATATTGGGAAATGACAATTTATTCACAACTATCTCCACTTTGACCTTCCGTCCATCTCTCTCTCTCTTTCTCCTCACTCCTGTCTTCTGTCCCGCTTTCTTTCCTCTCTTCTTCTTGACGTGTAAACGTATCTTACCGTGTTTGACACAATTT
>JBCEWB010109868.1:0-27711 GCA_039654565.1 Peronia peronii
TATCTATCTATCTATCTATCTATCTATCTATCTATCTATCTATCTATCTATCTATCTATCTATCTATCTATCTATAATATATATATATATATATATAAGTTCATGGGCCATGTATATTGCGTGACCTCTTTCTGTTTTGCCTTAATATTTTGATATGCGCATAGTCAATAGAAGTCATATTTGTTAAAATTTTCATACTTTGGAAACATGCTGTAAGGCCTTGTCTTAACCATGAGAAAACAGACAGAATTTTCAGTATTGTTAGAAGTTCATTGCTTGAAATTTGCACTGGGCAATGTAATATTCTCTGCTTATTATTTAGATCATCTTTGTTCGTATAAAGAAGATGCTTTTCCCTGTTTAACGCCCTCAAAGGGAGAGAATAATTCTTGGAATGGAATAAATCTGATGTTTATTGCAAAATTCATGACAACAAATCTAACTGCCATGTTGTTCGTGTTGTTATTGGATCATTAATGGGTTTCCCTTTATTTTTGAAAAATCCAACAATATCCTCAACGATAGTTACCGGCAAACCAAAATTAGTTTGCATTAAATTCTCTGCTCTGCCAGTTTGAGTATGCAAATTCAACTGGTCTTAGGTGAAGAGCATAGTTAATAACTAACGGTAAACGGTGCACAATAATATGTACCACATGAGATAATAGATGTCATTAATAAATACGGCTTTTCCCTACAATACAAGCTCTAGAAGATTTACAATCTTTTATTACCCCGACACATTCATGTGCGTTTTCGGTTTGTTAGGCGTCTGAATCTTCATATATCTCTAACTTTTTGCTGTATAATAGTCGGGTATCCATTTTAAATTTATTGTCCTTGGACAAAACGTCGGGCTGTGTTAGGATTCGAACCCAACTACCTCTGATTCCGAGTCAGATGGCCTAACCACCATTGCACAGAAGTAGGATCTTTTGTTTAAGGGGAGAAGACTACTTAGAATGGATGGAACGGCACAGACCTTTTGTTGTGACTGCCGCCCGCTTGAAGACCGAAGATTCCTAGATCTACACGGGTCATTTGAGCTAAGACGCTTCCTGAAAACAGCGGCTGTGAAATATATATTATTTTTTCTTTACTATCTTGGATCATTCGTTGTGTTCTGCGGTGTGCTATCTGCCTTTGTGGGGCATCTGCTTGTATGTGTACATATTACATGTTTTGATATCGTTGTTGTATGTGTATGTATTGTTCTGTGTGTTACAGAATATGTGAGTGTTGTTATTGAATATGTGTGTATTGTTTTTGTGGCGTTTTTGTCACGTCAGAAAAAAAAAAAAGAGAATTTGACTGCAGGCAATTGATTTAGGTTCCAAGATTGATTATAAATTACAGCTGACCACTTTCCCTATCGAATAATGGCAACTATTGACTATACCGAGTAAATCCAAAATAATGATACTATTGTAACTCGTTCACCCACATACCTCTCACGCTCCCCCCCCCCCCCCCCCTGCGCCCCTCATAATATATACATACACACGCACAGATACATATATGCACACGAAATCATGTTTGTGGTGGCTATCTGCTTCTCTGTTTGTTGGAATTTGAAGGCCATGCATTTCTACTTTTGTTAAGTATGTTTGTCAAGTAAAGTTATGGGCAGATAATATGACCATTCTGCAAGTTCTGGATCAGAATCAATTGATTTTTTGCCTGTCATAATTCTAATATCCACTCACGAGACCCTGCATTTTCTGCGTGAATATTGCTATAACACGGAAATGCTCTGGGTTATTTCCCAGCTCCTGTGTTTCAATCTGCTCTTCAGCATCCCTGCAAGCTCATGGCTAAAATCAAGGATATTTAACTTCTACTTCTCAGATTTACATAATGCGTGACAATTTAGCATTCCTGCAGGGTCGAAGTTAAAGAGATCTGACAGTTTAGATTTCACTCAGAAACCATGAGTGATAGCACAGGTTTCTTACAGTATTGAGGATATTATAGTTCATTATTTCTAAGGCTTCCCAAAGGTTTTAGACGAGAAACCGCGATTGTTGTGAGCTTTGTGATTTTTGGCTTCTTGCATGCTTGGATCTAGAATCTGTACTACAGCAGGTTTCCTGCAAACCTTAGACTTGAACCCATGCTATCCTAGGTTTTGTTTTAAACTAGCATCTGGGAAACGAAAACACCTTGATATAGTCAGGATAAACTTAGTGAGATCACAGGTTTTCTTGAATATCTAGACTATAAAATTCGGGATTTCCAGTTTTCCTCAGATTTGATCTAAGCATCTGTGATGCTGGTTCCTGCCAACATTACATTAGAATCCGTGTTATGCTGTGTTTTCTAAAGTTTTGGACCAGAATTCGTCAATTTCCCCCGTGCAAGCTTGAGCCTATATTTTGTGATACTGTACTTCTCCCGCAAATATCTCAGTAGAATACGTACTATCTTAGGTTTCCTAGACTGACAAGAAATTGTGATTTTGGGTTTCTTTCAAGTTTGAGATTGGTACCCATGGTGTTTCATATTTCCTGCAAATATTAGAATAGAATCCGTAGTGTCCGATTTCTACTAAAATATTTAGATAAGAAACCATGAGCTTTTGGTTTCCTAAAACCTTGAGCTTAGTATATCTGTGAGGTTGTAGGTTTTCTGGAATATTATACTAGAGTGCATGATACCTACGGTTTCCTGGAAGTTTGAGTGATTTTCTGCAAGCTTGGATTCGACATTTGTGATGTTGTATAACTTTCCAGCAAACACTGAACCAGACTCCATAGTTTTCTTAGAAATATTGAAATAGAAGAACCTGTGTTATCCTATGCTGCCTGCGCGCCGGAGACCATCATCTGTAAACTTTTGGGTTTTCTCGACAGCATATATTTGTGTGAAGACATACTGTATAAAATTTGGGGGAAAAATGACCACCAGGAGCCATTTTTGTCTCTAATTTCTAATCACATGCCTTGATCCTGGGCCAGAATATCTTATTGAAGCGGATTATACCCGGCTCCAGCAAGGTTATTACACCTCCCACCTGCTAGAAAACCGGGGGGAGTTAATTGGATTAGTGTAGGAAATACCCGTTGATTTACTGACTAGGTCAAGTAGCCTTCTATCTGATGTTGTATACTGATGAGTCAGTAATTCAGGCCAAATTCCCTCCCATGTGATCCTTGTCCACACGAGGTATGAGTGAATCGAAAGTAATGAATCTGACCTTTTTCCCCACATGGTCATCCTTATTTTACAGAGCTGAACTGTCTTTGATTATCAAGACAAGGAGAGACATTAAGATGCCAGTTCCATATAGCAGTCGTTACATTACTGAACTATCTTGGTGATCAAGATAAGGATATGCATTGAAGTATTTGTTCAATGTAGTTATTGTTATTTTACAGAACCGAACTGTCATTGATTATTAAAGCAAGGACAAGCATTGAGGAGCTAATGAATATAATGGTCGTTTTTTCATGGAATATCTTTGATTATCAAGACAAAGATAGGCAGAAATGTCTTGAATATAAACGTAAGGAATGCCAACCAATAACAAATAAATCGATAAATGTTACATAAAAAAAAATACACTACAAATAATAATAATAATAATAATAATAAAGAATACCAATGTGAATTAAAAAAAAAAATTACTATGAATGTATCACAACTGTTGGAATAGAAAGAATCATCTTAATCCTCAGTCAAATTATCTTCCTTTGCTGGGTGCAAGAAGTATAACCTAAGCATTGTAAGGAGAAAAAAAATCCTGTTTCTCTTGTTATTTGAAATAGGAGTAATAGAAAATCTTGAAAATTGACCATGTGATATGATGAAAATTTGATTTTCCCATCGTGACTTTTTTTTTCGGAATTTTTTGCTTCATTTATTTCAAATACTCCTAACAAGGCGAAAGTGATTTTTTTTCCTCCTTGACAATGTGTGTATAATACTTTTTGTGCTTGACAAAGGAAAGTAACTTTTATATTGCCTCGCTGAAAAAAAAATGGTTCCTTGGTTCTTCATCGCAGTATTATCGAAAATAGAACCATCATGAAAAACAATCAAAGACCACCATTTGTTATTAACCATGCACAAACTTATCTAGAAATGCCAAGAGACCCATCACTAGAAGTCTCAGTTGCGTTAGTGCGTAGTGGAATATTTTTTATATATTTTTTTAATCCAAACAATGACATCACTGCTAGTCTTGGATTGTCATGTGAGGCTTAAATATTATTAATTTTCTTGAACATGATTTATCGTATTCTATAAATAAAAGCTATAAATAAGAGCATTCTAGCAGTTTCTTATGACATTTTAGGGGTTAGAAGCAATAGTGAAGAAGAATAAAGAAAATACACAGTATTCCCTCGTTTATCGCGGGTGTTAGGTTCCAGGACTGCCAGCGATAAGTGAAAATCCGTGAAGTAGGGGTGCTATATTTATTTTGTTATTTACATACATTTTAAACCTTTATAAACCTCCCCCACACCTAACTTACCGTATATTTGTCACAGTGAGAAAATTATAAATGTTAATCATATAATAAATAATTTTTCATTCTATATGGGATACTCACCATTTTATTTATAAAGGCGGACCCCGCTATACAGAAATACATATACATAAAAAGAAAAAACAAACCGCGATACAGTGAAGCCGCGAAAAGTGAACCCGCGATAAACGAGGGAATACTGTAATTTATAACCGTCCAATTTTTTTAATGCAAGTGACTCTATGTCGGGCCAGAAAAACTTAAAAAAGACAACGACACTGATTTTGCATAAGGTTTTCTTTGATGTCTTCTAATAACAACGAAAATGAAACATTTAGTATATGTTGACAAATATTCATTTGGAAAAAAAAAAGTTTAAAACTTATATATAAAATGAAACCATCGACAAATATTCATAGAAAATACAAAACAGAAAATATTAATACAGAATCGCTGACAAATAGTCATTGAAAAATAAAGTAAAACAAAATGTATTAATATGATCACAACATACAAAATCAGTTGGGCTCACAAAAAACCTTTCATTGAAAGGAAATAATACGTGTCCTCGGAATTAAAAATGTATACAAAATAATTAAACTAAACCCTAGAATCATTCATTTAAACCTCATCATCTATGTTAGGTGAGTAGGATTCGGTATTGGATATTCTTTTTTTTTTTTTAGGCGCATCGGCATGATCGGGCTACACTGTTTCAGAGTTAGGTGATACCTTGTAATTAAAAACAAACGAACAAACAAACAAACAAACAAAAACAAGAGACAAAACACGAATTTTATCCATTTCTGAACTGTGTAGTGAAAAGAGATTTCTTGGGAAAACAGATATTCATCTTCATTACTGTCGTTGTCCTGCTCATCATCATCATTGCCATCTACAACATTCGTGAGATCTTTCTCTAAGACAATAGCTAGCCGGACATAAGTCCATGTAGTCTTGAAGTTCTACGGATTTAAGTCAATGATCAAGGCTGTACTAGATATGTGGCAAAGAAGTTATAGAACAACTCAAGTCAGAACTCGCGATCTCCGCTCGCTGGCTCAGTTTGCCTGATAGGCCGCTGCTGTTGCTTGCGCAGTGGGACAAGCGATAAGTTGTCCAGCTTCTAAAATACTACTAATTTATTCCGATCGGATTCGAATCGCTCTAATTAATCTTTAAAATATCTTCTCTCATAAAACACACCGATATATCGAATGTGGCACAATTCTCACTTATCAGTATCTCTAATTAAGTTCATTTTTGTCTTTGAAAAAGAATGTAGCTTTTGTATTGTGCTTAATTTGTATTTAATTTTCTCCATGGCAAGTGTTTAAAAAAGAGTCTTCGAAGCACTAGATCTAAATAAAGACTTAGGTCTAGATCGAATACTTTGTGAACGATGGTTATCTCCATGACTGATTTAAACGATGCTGCACGTTTTGCTTGCCAAAACATTAATAAACAGAAGAATAGTAGAATTGTACTCTGAGTCACGTTATTACAGTCTAGATAGATCTAGATCTAGATAAATTTCTATGCGAATCTCTTTTGCTGTAAGAAATTAGAGAATTCTAAAGCCAAGGAGCCGGTTAACATAAAAATATGTATGTATGCTATAATGTGTACATGTATATATGTACTTTCTATATATATTTTGCATTAACTGTTTTGATAGATTTACTAACTAAATCTCTTCCCCTTCTCCCGCTGTCTCCAGCGACAGCATTTCTTTATCGTAGGACAACGTGCTATGAAAATAAACATCCACAGTTTGTTTGTCTGTTTGTTTATGTTGGGGTTTGATGGCACGTCAGCACAATCACAGCTATATTTGTGCGAACGCTGTAAGTAAACATTCCCAGACTGCGCGGGGCGGAAAGAAAAATGTACCGGTATAAAATTTGAAGGAGAGATAAGGCGCGGTCGATCTTTGTCGATGCGGGAAGAAAATTATCAATTTGGGTAAAAAAAAATGTAATGTTTTTATTTTATCTTTAAAAAGTGCTATAATTATTCTACTATTGGAAAATGAACGATTTTTGCTCAAACAAAACAAAACAAAACAGTGTAAATGGCTAAAATATGGTCTGAAAGTACTCTCCTTTTTTGTCTCTCTTTTTTTCTGTCAAATCTAACACTGTTTTCTTAACATTTTTCTGATTATTGCACTAACACCTTTGAAATTTGGCAAACTTCATTTCCGCACATATCTGCGAAGAGCTAGCTACTATTTATTTTGACATATGATTTTTATAAAATGATTTTTTAATGAGGGCCATTCACAAAATTTTCAACTAAACTTAAATGTTAACCAACTTTGAAAGGCACTATAAGGTTAATTCATGGTTCAGTCAACTTTCCGATTAGCCAGCTATTTGATTTTATATCTTCTGAATACTGTGCAACAGGGAAAATCAAATTTCGTCTTTTGCCTTTGAAATGTTGACAAAATGAAATCACATGTAAATTTTGATGTAAAATCCAAGATGGCTGCCGTTTCCATGGCAGCCATGCATTTTCTAGAATATTTTCCCATGTAAATCATCATTTCTTAAAACTTTTATAACATTATAATCACAATGATTGCTTCATTTGACCAATATTTTTTTTTAAAAGTGACCTTTTACTATCGACCCCCTTTAATAAGAGAACATCATACACGGGCGGCACAAGAAACATGCAAGTACACAAGCTCAAAATCCAACACGCACATGTTATATTAAAACCCTTTCGAGTAAGCTTCGAGCAGGCGACCTTATCGCACTAATAATGGTGCGCCGAGCCTTCAGTTGTTCACACATAGGACAACAGCGAGTTCTAATTCTAGCTGTACTATAACCTCTTTAGTGGGTGGAAATGGACATGGTAAACGTCTTTTGCCACTTTTCCTCAGTCGTTTATGAAACGAAGATTGCTCCCATACACTGTTACCTATTCTATCAATATTGAAGTGCAGAGATCTAGATCTAAATCTGTAATAGATTGATCCTGTAATACATATAACGACGCAATGAGTCCAAATGGACGACAAGACTAGCCAAACTCAAGTACGACTAGGCACTTTGTAGCTCCTATCTTTGCCATATGTAAACTTTTAGATCTATCTTACCGAATATGGTCCTTCTTTTCATCCTGCAGATTGAAGATTGAAAGTATTGGGATTGTCATTTAAAAATGAGGTAAAGTTCTAATTTTGTAATGTATTTGTTGAAATAAACGCCACTTTCTCTCGTCCCCTTGCCCAGCTCTCTTTCTCCCTCCTTCAGCCAAGTTTCCCCAGTTGCCTATTTTTATCGAACTGTGTTTGCAGCTCTAAGAGCTATAAGAGTTATAAAAGTTTTAAGCACTCGTGATTCTTTTGGCTCGGTTTGTTTGTTTTTGTTTACTTCGGTTTTGATACAATTTACACCATATTTCTGTATCATAAATGATACTAAATATTTATGTCCGATACTCTATCAGTTTTTTTTCCATTGCCAGTTAAGTGTGTGTGTGTGTTTGTGTGTGTGTGTATGTGTGTGATATGTGCCTGTGGTGTCTATGTGTGTATCTTTCTGTGTTTATTTATTAGTGGTGTATGTCTGTCTGTATGTATTATTTGTCTATGTGTGTGTCAGGCGCGTATGTGTGTGTATGTGTGTTTGCCTCTGTGTATGTGTGTGTTTCTGGGTGTCTGCATGTGTCAAATTTATATGTATGTCTGTATGTGTGTGGTGTGTGTTTGTGTATGAACGATACAGGACGCTGACCATGTGATCCTTCAGGAGAGCTGTGTTTAATAGCGTGCAGACAGGTGATCTATGACAGACATTTGCTTCAGACCGTGGGGTTTTGCTGGAATATATGCCATATAGGCCCAGGGTCTGACAGCCGTCTCAGGTGCCAACTGAACGGAACTGTGCGTGGCACAACAATGTAGATTACTGCGCATGACCAACAGATCCAGTGCTAATGTAGTTTCGTCTTTGTTTAATTCTAACGTAGTCTGGCACAACACGCTTTCACTGAAAAATTCTCTTTGGGGAAAAACACAATTTAGTTTTGTGACCTTTGGTTAATTAGCATTTCAACTGCCGGTATCTTTCTTTTTTCACCTGATTACCCTTTTGTAGTAAAGATCTCTGCCAATTCTCGATAACCTAACAGGACTATCGCTGCTTAGAGTGTTCATTTTTTCTTTCTGGCTCAGAAGTTGCAGCTGGCTAGATCTGTCAATTCAAAAATATTTCTCAGAAATATAATGACTCTCTACTGGCATTTAGGGTTCCACACATACTGAACCTATTTACAGTTTTTTTCTCTTGTTTGTTTGTTTGCTTGTGTGTGTGTGTGTGTGCTTGTGCGTGTGCTGCCTTTTTCTTCATTGTCGCAGAAAAAGAACCAAAGCACAAATAACAATACGTTCATAGTATAGATGTAGTTTTATCGATGCCAAGAACACAGGAGATGTATAAAAAAAACCTTTAGTTTTTCCAGATTTGATCATCTAGTACCTTTTTTATGTCCACTTGGCATCTGCCCTGGCACATAGCCAAGATGTACTGTATAAGTCTGAGTTACAATTTTCATTCAGTTAGACTTCGTAGTAAGTAATAGTGTACGTATGAAAGAGAGGAGGGGAAAGGGGGGGGGGGGGGTTAGTCGAGGAGGAGCAGGAGAAAGTGGGTAAAGAAATAGTTTCAGTTTCAAAATATCAGAGTGGAGATTATGTGTGTGAATGTATTACATGTGTAAAGTGTAAATGCATCTTACATGTATCTTGCATAAATTTACTATGCCTGAACAACTGTTAATGGAATTTTCATTTTATGGACAAATAAAGTTTGTCTTATCTTATCTTATTTTATCGTGTCCCATCTTTTCCTGTCTTATCTAACTTCAATCTTTCACCCTCTCTAAATCTCTTAACTTTTTGCGAGCTGATGGGCAAGAGGCTTTAGGGAAGGCTGGCATTCACAAATAGAGTCAGCTTTGATCACCCTGTCTCTCCGCCTTCTTATGTATTCTTTGCCACCCTATCCATCAACTGGTGAGGATCAGATATAACTTGTATAGAAAGGAATAAATGTAACATAAATCTGCGACAAAATTTCTAATTTCCCAGTAAACTTGAAAACTTGTTAACGCGTCTGATTTATGAATCTCACAAAAAAAAACACCTTGTAGTCGATGTGCATTTGGAAACAGACTGAATACATGTTCTTGAAATTTAATGCAAAGAAGTGGAGCAAAAATATTTCAATTTTGTGCGCACAGAAACCTACATAAGCTTAGGAAGTTCAAATGTTATTCTTAAAATGCATCAAGCAGTAAATAGCAATCTGAAAACCCTGTTTTGAAATTTGATAGAAAGAACTGCAGGAGGAATAAATCACTTGTCTAGAACACAGAAAAGTTTGGGGAGTTCAAAATGTTGCTTTCAAATGCGATATCAGTAAGGTTCACAAATATCCCGGGAAATCCCATCTTTCCATGACATTGGCCTTGCATGGGCCGTAAGTTTGCCTCACTTCTTGGTTTACGGTGGGTAGGAAACTCTTCGCTGTGAGCCCATTATGCCCTCCAAATAATAGTAGTAGTGAGTAGTGTTAATGATTTTATGACGTGGGAAAACGCCTGACGTACTTCTGCATTGGTTTTTTTTTTCACGAAATAAATTTGCTTGAAGATAAATGGCCCGAAAATGACGTTCAATGGAATGCACACATTGTCAACAACAAGTACGTGTGTCGGAATGCGCACGTCCTGACTCCTTCTAGCGCTTTCTCTTACAAGAGCAAGAGAACCTGTCACTTCTAAACTGACCAGAAAACTTATGGCTACATGAAGCTTTTTTTTTTTTTTTCGTCGGCCAAAATCTCGTTTCTTTATTAGCTGCATAAAATATACAATAAGCACTGTAAAAAAAAAAAAATACAAAAATAGGAAAACAACTTTTACTTTTTTATTTGGAACATAAAAATCGTGAAAAAAAAATACAAAGATTTAAAAAAAAGAATATTCAAAAATGATTTTTTTTCTTCTTTGCAGTGCGTGTTTTATACATCAAGTGCTTAGCGGAAGGAAATAATTTGACCGACTGAACAACAAAAATGTATCACTAATACGAGGTATATTGCCTCACATGAGCTTCGAAATGAGTATATTTTAATCAGTTTTTTTTAAATTTACAATAACTATGAGAGAACTGTCGTTATTTTTGTCATGAGTTTTTCTGCTTTAGTTTTGTGTTGTTCGAATATTATAAAATCTTGGTCACCTTCGATTTAAGCCTCAAACTGTTTTATTACAATTGAAGTATTTTGTCATGTAAGTTCTAAAAGAACCCCGGTTTTGGTGACTTGATTTTATTGTCGATGGTCCCAGGTCACATAGGAATATTTGTCTAGCATGATCATAATAATATAGAGGTATCGCTGTCTTAAATCAACACCTTTTTTTTTCTTTTTGAAATGGTTACTTCTTTGTGTCCGCAATGTTCCTTTCATTTACTTTATTTTTATTTGCACTATTATTATTATTATTATATTATTGTTAATATTTTTTATTATTGTTTGCTTTTTAAAGTTCAGTATGTGAAAGTATGTCAAGACTTTTTTCAGCAGACGCAAAATTAAAGGTTTCTCAGCACACACCAGTTGTTTTTTTATATGGGTTCTGTTGATCACAAAAAACAAAAAAAAAAGTGGTGTGCCTAGATAAAGCGAGAGGCGGGAATAGCGAGACTGGCGATAACTTTTAAGATTTGTCAGATGTTATATCCCCTGTAAGGTCAGTGCCAGTGCCAAGGGACACAGTTCCCCTGTAAACTCTATTTGGAAAGAAGCCCACATTCGCTGACAAGAAGCCACGGGGTCACATCAGAGCCTCTGTTCTGGGGTTTCCGAGAAATGCGTCCATTGCCAGCCCTGGAGTTTCTTCTTTTGTTTGTTTGTTTATTTGTTTTTTAAACTTCCCAAATATAGCAGAATCTGCGCTTTTTTTTTCTCAATAACTTGGCTATTTTGTTTGCTATAGTACAGAGTCAGCTGATCGTGGTTAATGAACAGGTTAGACTGGTCGGTGTTCTAGCGCAGTGCCAGCGCTTTGTTTTAAATGCTATATATGCTATGAACGTGGGTCACAATGAAAAACGCCAGAAATGGGAACAAAGAGATGCCATAGAATAATTCCTGTCCTTAAAGTGTCCTGAACATTTGAAGCGAACAGCGAAAGTTTACCAAAAAACAGATGTTTACGCGGATCGAAGATGTATCAGTTGTGTTTGTTTTTGACTGCAAACTGTTGACTTTCGCTGTCGCCGAGAGAATCACGTCCACTAATGAAGTTTCAATCCTAAATAAGACACCTTGTGACGTGGAAATGAAATTTTGCCTCGGGATCTGAAGCGCCACTGTGGAGTTCGGACCAAATCTAACGAATCTGGCTCAGGAAGCAACGGTGTTAATTCGACTTAGTTCTATTCCAAATCAAGATGAATCGACCAGAAATTTGTGAGATAAGATCAAGAAGGATTGAGGATGCGAACCGTGTGTGGAGGACATAATTATATTTCACCAGTACTGGGGCTGAAGATAGGATGATCTCTTCGTACTGCACAGAAGTTCATAGTTACCAAGTAGGTCGAAACATTTTATGGTCCACACGATAGTACAGTAATAGTTATCGTCTTGTCATCAGTGTCACTCAGATTTTGATATGCGGTTACAGTTATCACCGTATCACAGACTGGTAGTTCTTCACTTAACGGACAGGTCTGATACTATATTTTTTGTACTAATACTGCATAGTATCATGTATGCTTATTTTCGCTTAAGACCCGACGAATCGTTTGCTGAAGATTTTTTTTTTCTTTTACGAAGTTATTGTAATTATTAAAGTAAATTTACAAGGCAAATGCATTTTTTTTCCGTTTCTTTACAATATATATATATATTAATAATATTCATCATCATCTAAGTTTTTTTTAAATATTTACTTTTAAGACGTTGCATTTAAAACGATTTAAACAACTGACAAGCTACCTTTATTTTAAACCACATTCACAAATTATATTGTACTCATGTATTATTATCCTCATAAATAGAAAGTCATCGAAGAGACTTCACTATTCAACAGTCAGACAGCAATCAAAATAATTTTATTGAACTGCAAAACGTACATGTTCATATGTATGTGATTTTGACATTCCGTCTATCTCTCCTAATAAAATGACCTTCCAAGTTATCGATAGTCTTATTTTTATACTGTGATACATTTTGTTGACCGAAGAACCCGTGGCAGTTAAAAATCGAATGAAGACGCGTTGTCAGGATAAAATTTCCAAATTCCACATTTCTACACACAAAAATTCTTATCAGAAACAGGCAGCCACTTAAAGTCGAGATAATCCTACTTTCGAGGGATTGAAAGGCTTAAGCAAAACAAACACGACAAGTATATACCGATATTTCAAAGCCACCAAAAGCATACCGAAAGGGACAAAAGGCTTAACTGACAGCGACAGGTATATTGCTGCCGTTTACAATGTCAAACTGCTTCATTGGGATATTTTGTATGCACGAATGCGGCTCAGACACTTGCATGCGAATTTGCACCGTAGGTAGTATAGTGCAGATGCAGTAAACATTAATTGATTGTAATACAGTTGCTGTTTCTTAGTTCTGTTGGTTACGTTCTCTTTCAACGTCCTGGTGTTAGTGCGGTCCGCGCCGGTATATTCAGATTTTGTTGTGTGGTCTTAGCGAAAAACTTGAATTTGACACCCACGCAGTACAGACTCCGAGCACTTTGCAATCTGTTATTAGCAGACTCAAAGGAGACACTCACATATCTTCTCAGTTAACTGGCAGCAAACAAAGCGGCTGCCTGCTAGGCGCTAAAATTCTAATTCATCTAACAAAAACCATTCACTGTCTATAGTCGAGTCCCATTTTCATTACGGTCTAGTTATGTCTAGTCCTTCCCGAGAATACAATGTCGGGATCTATCAGAATTCAAACCCGGAACCTCTGATTCCGAGTTCAACGGCCGAACCACAGGGCCGCAGACATCACAGGATAGCTTTCATTCTGCTAATTATTTTCACAAATGCGTATTTCTCAGTTTCTAATAAACAACGGAATGGTTCAGTGTCGAATTTTGAAGTTTATAGTGCACTACATTAGATGTGAAAGTTTCAATCTCATCATTATGTGTTGTTTCAGGATTTTTTTTTTTGTTTCAGGGTCCTAGCTTCACGATAGGGTCCAGGTTGTTTGTCAACTATTCACCACACGTAGCCTGGCTTGTCTACAACAATGCCAGATCAATTATCGACTCACGCCACAGAGCTGGGAGTTGACGGTGTAGATGTATACGTGTGTATATGCGTGCATGGTGTGTATATGTTTGTGTGCTATATTTATTTATGTGTGTGGGTATATTTTCTTCCCTTGCCAAGAGTTTTGAGATCCATTGGAAACTTTTAAATCGAAGTTCTTGCAACTGAATGCCTCAAAAACTCAAATTTCCGCAGTAACATGGGTGGCTTAAACTCTGAGCTGATAACAGAACGAACACATACGTCATGGCTGTTAAAATGTTAATACGAATATGACACTGACAGTATGTGAAAATGTTGTAGTATAAATGTGATCAGTAAGTCATGAAAGTTACAAAAAGATCAAAGCAGAATGTACGTCATTAAGCTGAATATTCTCCCTTTCATTATTCCAAGAAACAAATAATAATAATAATAAAAATAATAATAATAATACAGCTTCTTTTTTCTTGACAATTTACAGGCGATTTAAAAAAAAATGCAGTTAGATCTTATATCCACTGACAGACGGATGCGAGTGAAGCTCTGCATCTCATGCGCAGTGCGACACTTATCACGGTTCACGAGATCAGAATAGGACTTCACATAGGACAACCTATGTTGTGAAGATCCACACGATACTTTGTCATCCTACGATTACCCATATGAATACCCGATTTCTGCTCATGGAAACACATCATTTTTTCTATTATGAAAACAGTGATTTTTTTTTTTTAGCCATTTTAAGCTGGGGGTATCTGTTGGACTTAATAGCTTCCATGTCATAAACGAATGTTGCACCAACTGTAAACAAAGAATATCTTGAACGCTCACACTTTTCGTTGGCGGAGTAACTTATTATCAAAATGGCGGTTGATTTATAAAGGAATTATTCGTTCGTTGTTTGTGCCACTTTCAGGGCCAGAAGGCGACTTTCTTGGCGAATAGAGGAATGAACAAAATGCTGATTTTTTTATTTGATGATATCTAAGGGTTCATACAAGCTGGAAGGGATGCGTCTGTGTTTTTTCTTTGTGTGTGTGTGTGTGTGTGTGTGTGTGTGTGTGTGTGTGTGTTTTGTTGTTTACCTGTGGTCAGTATTTGTCTCCGTCGATGTTAGAATGAGTTTGTAGGATTTATCGAGGACACGCACACAGAAAACATATGACTTCGTGAGTCTCTTGACAGATTGCCTCGATGGCTCTCTCACGGCTTCACAAACTCGTGTCAAAGAAGGCTGGTACACCCGCACCCAAATTGCACTGACGCGCGCACCACCCGCTGCTAGCGTTGCACAGTCCTGTGCGACCGTGACCCCGGTTTTTCCAGCGTCACTGCCCTGGGCCGACTTTGACATACTTTGTAACAAAGCGCCCTTTTTATCACAGCTTAACTCCAATTTAAATTACATGTAATTTTTCACACTTAGTAAAGACAACCGACTGCATCAAATCCTAAAAACTACAGTTCGTTCTCTGTGTCTTAAAAGAAAGATGGCAGAACTGAATCATAATTTACTCCAAACAGACATTTTCACAGAAAGGACGTTTTGTCACAGCGTGTTAGAATGCGGGGTTGAAAATAAAATCAGAGCACCGATCTTGCCACATTCACTGGGTGCCTAAATAAATAGACAAAAATGCACACAGTTAGTCATGAATAAGTGTGTGTCCCTCGTGTGTGCGTGTGTGTGTGCGTGTGTCCTAAATATCCCAAGGTGCATTATGCTTGAAAGCGGTAAAAAAAGAAAGCAGTCTGAGATTTGAAAAGAAGCGCTAATCCAAAAGTGCAAGATATTTCTGGATTGTGGTCGTCCGTAGCGGGCACTGTGTAGCTGTAACCGTGTTCGTAAAGAACGGAAGAAACTTAGCTTATTTAAGGGGGCAGGGGAGTAGCTTTGAGCGGAAAGATTGGGGTTCAGTTTAACCCTGTACAGCCCAATGAAGCAAATATATTATTACGCGGAAAAGTAGATAATTTTATAAAGCTGAAGGATATATATACACTATAGGTGGTTTACAGGGAAAAAAAGGGATGGATTTTAGTGTGTATTCCTACAATTGATTTCACTGCAGATTGATGAACACCAGTGCTGATTTGAACTGATGAGATGTTTTGTGTCAGTTTGTTTTATAGAAGGCTAAACATCGTCTCAAATGTTGTGGCATTTATAATCTGGATTATTCACAGTTTACTGAAAATGTTGCGACGTCTTCAGCTGCAAGCACGTAATTCTTAATCACGAAAAACCGAATTGCGGCCTCTACACTACCGCGTTCTGTCTTTTTTTTTAAAAAGGATATTTAATTCTTTTCGTTGTGCTTACTGATTTTTATTTACTGATGATCTATGTTTCATAGAAATAAATGGACGCAACATCTAAATACTGAAAACAAAATCTTCGCCACGAAAAGAAATTAACATTAATGTTATATATCGAATCTTTTTTACAACAAAGTTGCAACTTGCTTTACACAAGTAGCTTTTCAAGAAGAAAAATAAGTAAACAATGACTCACAAATTGATCTCACTCATAAATTCTCTTACTGTCAAAAGCAAAGAGAATTGAAAAAAGAAAAAGAAATCCATCTCATTGTTCAGAGCGAAAGAATTGAGGATATTTCGTCAAGAAAGGATTTGAACAAGCGTAATCTGAGATTGAGGAACGGTTCATGATTTCGCAATTTACATATTATGTGTCAGGCGTCAAACCCCAAAATTACACACCAGTCCCCAAAACAGTTTTGTGAATGTCTTTTTAAGGATGTTATACATATCCAGAATTTAAAATAAGAAGTTTCCACACTGGTCAGTGTTGAAAAGAGTCGTAAATTTCCCTAGTTTTGCAACTTAGATATAGCCTAGTATAAAAGAGTTTATGTAACTATATGATTAGTCTGCCCTTCATTTCAAATTTCATTTTAAATAAGGTTATTGTTATTATTGTTATTATTTTGGCTTGAAACACACCCACAGTCGCGCGCGCAAATATGCACGCATACACACATCAAACAATAACAAAAGAAAGAAATTGGACAAATCTGGAAATGACACCAGAGATTAGATGGCTTCTTTTGGGAGGTGCTAGCGTGCACTCGTAAACTCAGTCGAGAAGAGAGCCATCAGAGATGTGTCGTTGCGTTAGTGAATGTGGCAGGTTCAAATTTTCCTCGCTCAGTAAAAGTCGAAATGAAAATTCGAGAATAAAAGCAAGTAGTCCATCTGTGTTTAACTTCCTGGTAAAGCTATATTATAATTATTTTTATATTGAAAGCAGGTATTATAATGGAGGAAGACAAGTCTTGGTGGATCATAGTACTTGGTGTGATTGCCAAGAGATACAGTCGAAATCGAGAAAATGGTTTTGTTGGGTTAGTTTGTTTGTCTCCAATAGTATGAAGGTTAACAATGTGCAGTCAGTTACTGATATAAAAACATATCATCAGCAACAACGAAATAAACTTGCCTTGTGTTCCCAGTTTTGTCCAAGAAAAAGGCTCAAGTAAAAAAACTTATGAAAAAAAAAATGTGTTATTTGCGTTCATTTGAGTTCTTCATGTTTGATTTAGTTTTTCTGACAAGGAATAGTGGGAATTACCCCACGGTTACGTTCTGTTCATGCACTGGATGGATTTTCATTTCCCAGAAAGGATCTTTGACAATAGAAATAAAAAAACACCTGCAAGTAATGTAAAGACTGAATATTCTGGGTCAAATAGAATTTAAAAAAAAAAAAAAATCAGATTTGACTTCTTGCCCACTCTGATGTCAAGCATTGTTATTATAATTATGCCATTCCATTATACTGGAACAAGGCACAAGGCAAGCATTAGTGGGCTTTAGACATAAAACTAGATATGATTGCACTGAAACAGCCGGCGCCGACAAAATAGCTTTTTTTTTGTTTGTTTGTTTGTTTAGTTAATTTGTATTCCTCCAAGCGTATGAATTTAACCGGTATTCTCCATTATTGATTTAAGTTCAGGCATGCAAAACAGAGTACTTCAGGCCCCTACTTTCTCTAAAGAAGAGTCCGTAGCCCTTATCAGAAACTGGTGGAGCAAAGATATGCATTACTGGTCTCACCATACATTTTCAGTTTTTTCGGTCTTAATTTAGTCTCTAGACAGCCATTAGTGACAATTACTTCATATTCATTTTCTGTGCGTCATTGATCTTGGATCGCAATGTTCATATCCCATGCCAATAATCAATGGTCTTATTCGAGACAGAAATAAAATATACCTATTTTATTAAAAGCAGTCTTTACTCAATCGTTTTGCTATTTGGTCAGCTCAGGCAAACTAATTTCTCAACGGAAATCCAGTAATAAACTTTTTTTTTCTTTGGTTGTTATTGCTGTTTTGATGGTCCGTCATCATTTCGTGCCCATGCCTGGGGAATAAATCTATGAGCTTGACAAATATGTGATATACCTTACCGAGGGCGGAAATCAAACATAGACCTCGATGGCCTTTCAATCTTCAGAAGGCAGTGATAAATAATTTACTCAAATCTTGCACTCAAAGATCCACCCTGCATAGTAAAATAAATAACGTATTTCTTGCATGATCTTCGCATTGCCTTTGGTTACGGCCAAGATATTTTTTCACACTCGGAAAAACAATCCCTCTAAATCTACTCGTAAAAATAATAGGAT
Organism: Peronia peronii; assembly: GCA_039654565.1. Classification (NCBI taxonomy): domain Eukaryota; kingdom Metazoa; phylum Mollusca; class Gastropoda; order Systellommatophora; family Onchidiidae; genus Peronia; species Peronia peronii. The sequence continues at coordinate 18,436 of JBCEWB010109868.1, forward strand.
GGAGAAGACTGTCCTGGTTGTGATGAAAGCCAGGAATAGTTACATTGTGAGTGGCCGTTCAATCCTAGGGATAGGATTGACTCGGCTTTAAACGCGAGCCCTAATTGATTTAGAGTTGAAGTTCAAGATAAAAAAGAAATGTACAGACAGCTGCGTCAGCGCCAGGAATAATAGAGATACTTAACAAATTTATATCTGGGTACATGTATACCTGAAATATTCACAAGCTAAGTCTTTAGACCATGACTCTCAGATTGTTTATCATCAGTCAACTATACCTTTTTTACTATGTGTAGTTAAGAGCTCTCTTAATCATAATGCCAAGACTGTGAATTGAGGCGTTGAAAGGAAATTTGGGACAAGACATTTAATTTTCTTCACTCTAATGTTGCTGGATAACGCTATCTGTAAATGAAATTTTGAATGATTTCTGAAAAGATGACCACAAACTACAGATTTGTACTGGTGAGCAATATTCTGTCCACCTCAGTCTCATTATTGTGTCCTTGATATTCTACACTGCTTTAAGAGTTATACTATTACATTTCGCTAAAAAACTGCCTCGGGTCTTAGTTGATGTTGGTTTACTGTGACAGACACACCAAACAACGTTTTACCAGCAGCCAAGTAGATTAAACGATTTCTGGCCCAGAAGGAGAAATCAACTCAATCATATAGATTTAAACATCATCCTCCGAAGCCTTTAGAGAGAACATTTCTCTGACAGGCGAAATCGGTTAAAAAAAAAAAAAAGAAAAAGAATTGTACTTCATTTTGCTCCATTTTGCCAACATTGTATTCGTCCGGCGTTTTGAAAAACTTTACCGACTGGTATTTTGGAAGATCAATAAAGTTAAGCAGATGTGTGGACAGGAAAACAGGCTTTTTAGATCGTCCCTCAAATCAATCTGTCACTGACAAATCCATTACTTAGTACAGGAATGGAATTACCAACACCGTTTGATATTTTGAGTAAGGTGATTTCACTTGTGGCTCGTGTCTATTAGTACATCGGGACGGTACGAATGAACTGGCAGCCCTATTTTGCCACACCTTGCTTGCTGCTTCCTCAATCCCTCGCACATCGTAGTTTGGCACTAATTTTTTTTTTTCACTTTAGTGTAAATCGATCTTTGAAAGCCAAATTGTCGTAAGTGCCAAATTGAATCAAGGCAATTCCAGTATCCAGGATCAAGTTAATTTCCATGGAGATGATCTTAACCGTGTATTTTACTTACAATATTTCCAGATTTTATAAATAAAGGTACTGTGTCTTGCATTATCAGATAGAGCTTGCTTACAAAAACAAAGCAAACAAAAACAAAAACAAAAATTTATTGCAATTTCCTCAAAAAACAAATAAGCAAACAAATGCACATACATACACACGCACACACACACACACACACACACACACACACACACACACACACTCACAACAGGCCGTGACACTTCAGGCAATCAAATGTTTCTGGGTAGAGACGGTAAACAGCATATTACAAACCAACCTATATCAGCGAAGAAGAGGTCACGATATTATAGGGCTTGTTTTCATACAGATGGTATAAGATATTGATATTAAAAAGGATAGGCATTCAGGAACTACTGATATCCTGTTGAGTGTCTGAGTGCCGCAAACAAAAGGCCCTGAGACAGTTTACAAACATAAGCAATTTCTGTAACCTGGGATTGTCTGAAAGTGGCAAACCTCTCACAAGCCAGCTAGCTCAACATACATTTATTCTATTATTTATATACATGCGACAAGGCACCACCGCATGTACGTGTATACTTTTTAGTGTAAACTTTATTCATAAATAGTCCCATAGTTAAACACATTTAGTTCTTATACCATACATAATTTAGTTTAGCCTTTATAAGCACCAGATAGCACGGACTAGTGGGGATATATATATTTCAGAGACAGAGGGCACAAGGGTTAATTATTCTTTTTTTTTTTGCCTTTACCATCAAATGGTCAGGTGTAAGACGGTGGAAAGAATTTAAGAGACCACAGACAGGTCATTGAATGTGTTTAATATGAATGATCCAGCCTGTCATGAGACGGAGTTTTGGGGATAGAGAGGTGTATCTTCAACTCAATAGTTTGCGATGCCCTCAGTACAGATTTGTGCTGATGACATACTCCAAAAATATAATCATTGCGCGTGTATTTGGTGTTATATTTATTATGTATGCCATAGACGCTGATGTGTCAGGAAAGTTTCGCTTAGACAACACAAAAACCCTTGGAGTTCCAGCAACCTGTAGTTAACCTTCTACAACGAGTGAAAACTTGTTGTTTTTTTTTAAATAAAATGATTCTATGGTATCAAGCTATTTCAAATCAATGTCGGATTTCAAGATTCAGCAGTGATATCAGTGTTCTATTTTGTTCGTTATTCTATGCTTGTGACGTTTATTTTTATATGTATTGTATATGTCACACTGTACTGTAGAGGATTGATTTGTTAGCGTTCAGGATTGGATTACGCATGGCCGGGATAAGAATTGGGATTGGCTGTCTTTTCACCGAACCCTACAAAAAAATTAAAGAAACTCCTCTGTATACTGTTGTTAGTCTACATTGTGAAGTGTATTGTCCGCCGAAATCTGCCTAGGTGCAAGAGACCGCGAAAAAAAGCCAGCTAGTACTTTTAATCGCCAGTCGTTTGACCTCGACCGGACTACCTCACCTGTGAACAAAACCCACTGCAGCAACTCATTCTTATTTTGACGAAACACCGTTTTCCCTGAAAATCCTTATTTCCAGAAAATTGAGATCTGTGTTTGCGACCTCTCTTTGAAGATGTAGAGAAATAACTTCGTTTTTTTTTTTGTATGAAGAGACTGTCTATCGATATGTGGAAACTTATGTATTTGAATACAAGATGAGAATAGTTGAGAGTGGAAATACTCGTGGTGCTAAGGCGATTTGTTCCTTTTCCCCTTTTTTCTTCTCTCTCCCTTTTTTTGAAACAAAAAATTCAAATTGCCTACCGGGTGCTACCTATGCTGTCATCGTAAAGAAACAAATAAACAATACATAAACATAAATAAATAAATAAATAAATACATAAATAAATAAGTAAAGACGCCCAAAGTCCAGTTTCATTGATCCCCAAAATCCCAGTCTTCTCAAACTTGGACTCCTTTAACTTAGGATCATCTGCATTTTTCCCTCCTCAGTTAAAATGTGATGAAAAAGGCGTTCTGTGAAAGCACGCGGGCGCTATAAAAACTAACAAGTGGCAGACTTTGGTGGTCAGTAGCTTATCATTCCTCGCTTGACCCTGAAACTTGCTGGCCAGGGTCAGCTAGGGTCAGTAGGTCGAGCAATGCAGTTCATTAGATAACGAAGCTCTCCCTGTATTATCTTCTACTTAAGACACAGAGGCTGTCGATCCGTATAACATCGTGTTAAGTTGGCCTGTAGCCAATCCAGACCTGTGTATTAATTTGTCCTGTTATCACCATGTCTCAAAATGTCTGAACTGAGTTCCATGTAAATTTGACGTAAATAGTAGTTGTGGGTTGAAAGTTCTGAATTTTCTAATTAAACAATTACTATTCTTTTCCAAAATGCGGACATGGTTATTGTTTTGAAATGCATGTCCTTAATTAATGATGAGGAAAATTAATGACCCCCCCCCCCCCAGAAAAAAAAGAAAAATAGTGTACTCAAATAAAATTATCACTTTGATTTAAAACTCCGCCCGGGTAACTTTGAGATTGTAGCAGCATACACTATAATAAATGAATGGCCCAGATTCATGTTAAATCCAATTACCTTATTGTTACAGTAATTGTCTGTGTGCATCAATGCACAGAGTTGTAGGGATGATCGATGTGCATGCCAATATGTGCACTCAGCAAACAGTATCAATTATACCGTTTCCCCATCAGCTCTACCCAGACCGCGGACAATGCAAGCAAGATTAATGCAATGCGTTCTTAGGCTTCAACAGGCACTAGCAACCGCCTTGCTTACCCTTAACCTCGGCCAGGTTCAAGGTCTGAATGTCGGTCAAACACGTTTTGCGTCATGGCTGGTAAGCGAAGGCTCACGAGACGACGGAAAGAAACTGTTCGTTGAGGCTTTACCGATCCATTTGGCTCTCCGAGATGGAGTAACTGGGTTACTTATTACATGCAGTTACTCGGGAAATTGGGTTACACAGTTATTTCATGTAATTACTATCTTGACGTCGACTGGATGTACATGTAACGACAGCGCGGATGTTCTCCTGTAATTTTGTGTCATCATTGGCTTAATGTACAGCTGGGCTCGCTGTGTTGTGTGCTTACTTCCCATTTCACACGGAAGGTTCCGTTTCAACTGGAGGCAGGCAGAAATCAACAGGTAGGTAAGGGTGAGGACAGTGACAGTTGGGGCAATCGCGGGTAAATTGACATAGCTTATGAAACCATCTACTGGCAGGTAACCCGTGGTATGGAACAATAATTGTTTTGTGTGATCAGTTTTGGAATGAAAATATCTCAAATTTTGTTTGGATATAACCAGTTAAATTTAAAAGTAATTTGTCCACGGATATAATTTTGGTTGATATATCTGGACAGATGTCTTGAAAACAATAGATCCGTGTGCAGCGAAACTGCTAACAGTCGCCGAGAACACACTGCAAGGGAAAGCATATTATTGGTCGTTGAAAACCTGGCCTAGATATTATGTGTGTGTATGTTTTTAACACCATTATCTGTGGCAAAGCTTCCGATTGCGCGAGCAAAAAAAAAAAAAGTCCACGGACACGCACAGACGCACACACCTAGTTTTAAGTTATTCGTACTAAGGCCCGGTATATTGAATCAAAATAGATCTTGGACGATGTCACAACGGAGTATGGCTCAGTGCAGTGCGGTATGTGTGTCCATAGCCAATCACCCGTGAGTCAAACTCACTGCTCAGTAAATGCTTACCTTGGTGTTTCTGTTGCGGAAACGAATAATTCGATTAGGGACAGCATAGTTCGTAAGGACAGTTCATATTGCACGCTGGGTGAGTGGTGAATATATTCAGATATCTCAAGGAATCGTGTCCCCGTTACGCACTGGGTACAAAAAGATGACTTGCATTGTTTCAGTTTTTGTGTTTTTTTTGTTTTTTTTTCAAACAAGAAAGAAAACAGTTCTGACTACCAGAATGCATTTGTCATTATTTATTTACATTTCTGAATTAAAATCGCAGACTACATACCCCGTTAGTTTTTCATTTGTTTTGAAATCAGAAATTCTCTAAAATTGAATTATAGTGTGTTAGATAGATATATGCATGGAATGAAATGGTTTTTATAAAACAGAAACCCTATATCAGCGAGTAGCAACACAAACAATCTGTCCCATCTGAAGATTCGTGGTTAACTTGTGCACATTGCCCCTAGAAGAGCCAAGGAATCAATCGATCTAAGGCTATGCTATGCATATACTATACTATGCATTTCAGTTCCCCTCCGCAAGCTCACGATTCAGTCAAATGTTGCCATCTTAGATCTATGTTGCCTTCACATCACTGTCAAGTCCTGAACATCTATAGACGAATGCCATGATATAAATTGGACCGTTTTTAGCAGTGTCCTATTGACGTGTTCAGCTTCCTATATCAAATTTCAATCCTCTTCTAGTGGAACATTCTTCCTTGTTAATAAAAACGGACAGAGACCGATTTTGGACAGGTGCTGGTCACATTCTGTCTGTGTTTTCTCAGTTACTGAATTACTGACAGAATAGTACTCGGACTGTCTCTAGTGTTATAAGATATAATTATGTTCGTTCCGTATACTCCAAATATCTAGAGGGTGAAGAGAGTGACAATGTTTGTGGGTCATTCACATCGCTTATAGAACTATTATTCTGGAGCACCTAACTCATAATTATTATGACACAGTCGCGTAATTTTCATTGAAAAAACAAGATGTTTCAAATTCTGTTAGAATGTGGCCAGTTAAAAAGATATACAGTTTGATTATGTCGAGAGAAAGATATGTGGAGTTCTATTTAGATATACCATTTAAATCGAAATGTAGTATGATTATAGTTAAAAGAAAGATGTTTCGCATTCTTTTTCGTTATGGCCATTTAGAACGAATTTTCGATTTTTTACAAAAATTATTCACAGAATTTCTGAATGTAAACTTAGCTTCATGCTGATTTGCTCCTTTACTGAGTGTCCACTTCTGTAGTAATAGAACTAGCTACAAAGTGAAATTTGTACAATGAAATTTTTAACATTTATATTGAAAGTTCTGGAGACATCGGCAAACTCTGCGCATTTATTAATAATAATATTATTTTTATTTTGTCCTTGAGAAGTAGAACATATCGGAACTCATCAATCTCTAGAAACGCTCGTGTCTGGATGTTTTCTTCTCCTATTCTTTTATGGGTTGAGAACTAAAGGTCAAAGGTCCCAATCTGCCCGAAAAATCTACAATACGTAATGGTGCCCAAGTGGTCAATTGTCTCAGTGCTAACCAGGCCTGTCGTTGTTTTACTTCGGTGATCAGCAAGGTTGTGTCTGACTATCAACCTAGGCTAGCTATTTTCACGTAAATAAGAAAGAAGGGATAAACAAAAATGAAGGCAGTCAACACATAAACAAGTAAACGCCTAATCATCCAACCAACCAATCAACCAACCAACCGACCGACCGAACGACCTACCGATCGACCGTCAGACGGACGGACCGACTAACTGACTTATTTCTGAGTGACTGACTGACTAATTTACTAACTACTCAAAATGTACTACACTGTAACTAACTACCCATACCTATTTACTTAACTAACTAACTAACTAACTAACTAACTAACTAACTAACTAACTAACTAACTAACTAACTAACTAACTAACTAATTAACAAACTATGTCACTAAAAGTCTAACTAGAAAATATATGAAGAAGTAGAGACTTGGAACGGATTATTTGGACGGGAAATGAATGGTCACAATACGTCATAAGATAATTTATGGGATGGCTTGTATAGACAAAAGCAGAGATCATAACTTTTGCTCTACACAATATAATAAGCGACCAGTAGCAAACTTAGACTCTCGCTCTCTCTCTCTCTCTCCGTCTGTCTCCTGCTCTTTGTTACTTGATACACTCTTTGTTGTTTCTGTTCGAGTTATAATAGTCATAATAATCTGTATGTAGACAATATAAATTATTATAACTATTATAACTCGAAAATATGTAAGTTTACTTTAATTCACATTAATACTTTTTTGCTTTTCAGTCTATCTTTTTGTCAGTTTTGCTTTAATCTGTCTATCAGTCCGTCTGTCTATTTCTATCTGTCTGTCTGTCTCTTCATCCATCGGTCTGTCTGTCTCTTCATCCATCGGTCTGTCTCTGTCTGTCTGTCTGTCTGTCTGTCCCGCCCGTCCGCTTGTAGCCAATCTTTCCATCGGTGTGCTTCTGTATTTGTGTCTCTCCATCCGTTCGTTCTTCTGTCTGTCTGTCTGTCAATCTGATCACATTCAGCAATCTGCATGGCGTTTGTTCGTCACTGATGACTTAAGCGGATTACCCCATGCCAGGTTGGATAGATTGTTGCCTTTCCACAAGGTCGCAGTTCCAGAAATACCATTTGAAGGAGGATGGGGGAGGAAGGAGGGGGGGGGGGGGGGGGGGGCCATGGACTCTGTCTGCTCTCCACGTGACGAGAAACTTGAACACGTGGTAATTAAAGTCAAACAGTTAAAAAAAAAATACATGTATAGAATACATATTGCACAAAATATGGAAAATATCTACATAGAAAGTTACTACACATTTCCCTTGTTCTGTTAGTATTTGCAGCAACAGAAAACTAGAGCCTCTATCCAATGATGACCCTCATATCAGGTCTGTATATCAAAGCTCAACATAATTCGGGAAGACTCTATGCACCAGTTTTATAATCAGTAGAAAAATTCCAACAGAACTGATGTCTGTTGCATGTAAGAACTCATCGAGAGCGTTACAGACATTTCATTTATGCCATGAGTGGTGCGCTTGTCAAGTTGAGGCAATGTGCCTTGACTCTGCCTTGTGTTAATGCTATTCGTGAAAGTTCTATCCGCGTGTCAGTGTGATTATGTTTCTTACATTGTCCTTCATCAATAACAAATGGAATATCCTTTTGGGGACAGGTAAAGTTTGTCTTACTTATCTTTTGTTGCAGTAATTCGTTGCAACATACAGTTTTCACAATGTTAACGAAGAAGCCAACTGCTTCCGTCAGGGCATAACTCCCGGTGTAAGAGAAACCAGGCGTTCACTATCATCATGTGAGTACTAGAAAAGTTGGAAGAAGTCTGTTCTTGCTCTGCTCACACTGTTCAACTGAACCTTACATGATTGTAGCGTTTGTTTCTCTCCATTGTGAGACAGAAAACGTGTAAAGTCGTGAAAGGTCCACAAGTTACCACAATTCCACACGATACCGTAATACGTGATATACACATGAATCTGTATAGTTATGACCACTGCTACTAGATACATAGCTAGGCAGACAGATGGAAGGATGGTTGGCTGGCTGGCTGGCTGGCTGGCTGGATGGATGGATGGATGGGTGGTTGAATAGACGGATGGATGGAGAGATGGATGGATCGATGGATGGATGAGTGGATACAACCAGACAGGCAGATAGACAGACAGACAGGCAGTCTAAGAGTACAAAAACACGCCGCCCGAGTGCAAACATAAGCCGATGCTACTGTTTCGATATAATGGCGACAAGCGCCGGGTCGAGTTTTAGTCGATTTTGACATCTGGATTTCAAATTATCCGCAAACCTCTTATCTGTGTTCTTGTCAAAGCCCTCTGATTCGAAATTAATTATAGGTATCAATAGTTCATCCGATGCACAAGTTGCTGATTTTGCCTTGGGGTTGTTGTACACATTTGTTTTCTTGGATAACATGGCTCAAATACAATTGTATATTGACGGTTCATAAATTTCATTCCCAGTGCCTTTTGTTTTCTGAAGGAATATTAGGTAAAAAACAGCTGCTAGCGAATGAAAAATCAAAGAACTATATTTGATGTAAATTTGCAGCGCAGTTTTTTTCTCCTATTTTTCTTTATTTCTTTGTTTTGTCTAAATCCACCTGTCCCGCTGACTGTGTTACAATAGGCATCAATTCACAATATTCCTTGTATTGTTCACCCATATGTTCCATTATACTGTTCATATTATTGTACATCTATCTATCTATCTATCTATCTATCTATCTATCTATCTATCTATCTATCTATCTATCTATCTATCTATCT
>JBCEWB010109869.1:0-11845 GCA_039654565.1 Peronia peronii
CTGTCTGTCTGTCTGTCTGTCTGTCTGTCTATCTGTCTGTCTGTCTGTCTGTCTGTCTGTCTGTCTGTCTGTCTGTCCGTCCGTCCGTCCGTCCGTCCGTCTGTCTGTCTGTCTGTCTATCTGTCTGTCTGTCTGTCTGTCTGTCTTTATCTGCCTGTCTATCTATCTTTCTACTTCTTCTCTTCGTCTGTGTCTCCACCACTCCTCCCTTTCATTGCTGTTTTTTCCTCTCTAATTCAATATTTGTCTCATTTTCTCCTCCTGTTCTTTTTCTATGATTCATCCTTTTCACTTCCTCCCACAATTATTACCATGCTTTGGCTATTCACACCGGCGATGTAATTTCAGCTACCTTTGTTATGGTGATTTACCCATACACCATCAAAGTGACAAGAACACTGTCGTGTAAAACATAGCACTCTATCTGTCCCTGTTTTGATCGCAGCTGTTATCCAACTATTAGTATAAACATTTTCCTGTGTACACAGAAGCCTTGGTATTTTATTTTCTCCTGACTTTCACTATCTACTATTCCTTATATAAATACTGAATTGGATCTACTAGTTTTCCTTTGCCAAATATTTAACAAAGTTCGTGCCTCTACTAGACTTTCACTTTAGGATGACTATTTTTACTGGCATAAATTATTGTCTTTTTTTCAGGCGTCTGTGAATAAGGAAAGCCTAACATCTCCAGGGTAGAAAATTGTGGCTGCCTGGGAAATATAAAATGCTACATAATAAATGTAATATATACATGAAACATTTAAAGTTATTGACAAAGATATAGCAATAAAATATGTCTATGTCTACAAGTAAATTATTGTATAAAAAATGTAACAACATACAAACAAATACAAGGCCTTTCTATTTACCTACCTTATGTTGTTGCTTATGTCCTCCTTGCCAAATTGTCTGAGAAACACAAAATACTCATTTAACAAAATAATATTTATATACAAAACACCTACAAATATAAAACAAAATATTCCCACAATAAAGTTTTGTATATTATTGTAAATTTATATTATTTTGCACAAATACATGTAGTATTATAATTGGCTCAAAATATACAAATATACATACACAAAGTTTAAGCAAAAATAAATAGACAAATTGTATGTACTGTTGGCCTGTGTTATTTTGTTGGTTAATGCTTTTCTTGCTATGCGTTTATCCACGAGCACAATGATAACTCTATTAACTGAGCCATCACAGTGAATTCTCCATACTTGTGGTGTTTTCACGGGTGGTTTATGGATACATTTATCCCAATCAAGAATAATATGAGTATATGGCCAATGTATCGACAACAATATGTCAAAAATGGAGAATGATAGAATAACAAGATAGCTAAATTACCTTATTTCAGCGTTGGAGGAGAACATCTGTATTCTCATAATCACCGCGCATGGTGTATTCGACTCCATCGACGTCCTTATTCTGCCGTCTAAACATTACTTCTTCTCACATGCTACTCAGTTATTGTTGCAACAAGTCATTCAGTACTTCCATGTCCCATACCGATGAAAGGCGTCATTGGATGTCACTGCCCGTTTTCATTTTCACACTTTCTAGCTAAACACAACCTCCTTTCAACCTGTTAAAGAAATCCTGATAACATGATAGAGATAGCAATAAACATGTTTGTCATGAAAATGTCTTGAATAACTCTGTAGAACTAAAATGAATGACATAATAATAATATTCTTCTATATTTCTTCCCATGTGCATAAGTTAATCATTGTCTCCTGTTGTTAAGCCACAGGACACGGGTTTAGTTCATTTAGCCCATCGGCTCTTGTTGATGTTACAGTGAAAGGCTCCACTACTGAAAGCAAGCTAGTGCTACTACTAATGTTTGGGAAAAGGGAAGCCTGGATGTTTCATTACTAAACATAAACCCTTAAGAGTCCAGAAAACATTAAAATTTAGGGATGAAAGATTTGAGGACCGTTTGCCAAATACTTAACTTCATTACTGACAAAATTACAGATAATTACAGTTCAGAGCTTGAGAAGTTCATTTGCTGTAGAAGAAACTGCTCACATCATTTCAAATGTGAACTATACAATATAGTACTCCGATATAGCTGCCTGATATATGATATTTGCAGAACTAGGTCATAGATGATTAACCGTTCACCAGCCAGAATAAGCGTGGAGATAATCCATCTAGAAAAACTAGATTTTAACACAGTCAGAACATCCACAAGAGTAAAAAAAAATGTAGAAGTTGACAGTTCCGCCCTTTTACCTTTTAAACAAAAACAAACAAACAAACAAACAAACAAACAAAAACAAAACAAAACAAAACAAAAAAAACGTTCAAGTGATTGTAAGTTTTATTTCTCAAGTCAGTGTCTTTGTGGCAGAGATTAAAAATTTTGTTTGATGTTTTTTTCTTTTTCTTTTCTTTTTTGTTTTTGAAGATTAACAGAAATAGTTAATAGTGATTAGTCTCTAATTTCTGATTTTGAGGATCACACTCAAAAATGCCATGGAATAATCACCCAGCAGAAATTGTAAGACTTTATAAACATTAACTGAGTCTATCACGGATTTACCATTGTAAATTGCTGTCTTACTGTTCTTGGTATTATAACTTACTTTTATCTGCGTTATTTTTAAGACTGCAAACAGCGTTCTTCCTCCATGTTGTCATCGTAAAAAAATAGATATTATTGCTAACTTGCACAGCAATATTTGTGTGTTTCACTGTACAATCAAGATTAAACATATTTTTTGTCTGCCTTGTAAAAATAAAATCGAAATATTTTCTCAAAGAATAAAAATAAAATCATCTCAGGTATAATCCATTCTATTAGGATAGTAACCCTTACAAAGACCTTTCGTCTCATTCAGATCCCATTCTCTGTTGACTCATTTCTTTATCTGTTGGTAGAGAATTTGTCTCCCAGGCATCTGTTAAATTTAGCTGGATCCAAATGTAAATGCCGTATGTCATTTGTCTCGTTTCTTAGCGACCACAGCCGTTATAAACCAATTTAGGCGTGAGCAGTGATTTTTTAAGACTGCCTCTGGCAAGGACTGCCGTTCTTTGTTCTTTGTTAGTCAGAGGCCAGCTGATCTATTCTTCAAAGTTTTTTTTTCTTTTTTCAGTAATACAAATTGTAACAAGCTGTAGAGCATTTCACGAATAGCCCCAAAACCCTTTTGAATTCTTCTGTTCATCAAGGAATACAAATAATGATACACGTTTAGACTTCTGGCACACGTTTATTAATACGGTTTTAGCGGCTATTTTTTTTTTTTTTTTACACGGATTGCCATCACGTCAGCTGCAGTTTTTGATAGGATATTCTGAGTTGAAGGACTAAGTCATTCAGTGACGGTGTATGAGTGAGGCAGAGTGAGGGAAGAAGGAGGAAGAGTGGATGGCCGCGAAATAGGGGAATTTTTCATAATTCTTGATACTTTGTTGATATTTTCTTAGGTTGTTGTGCTTTTAAAGCTATCAGTAAATGCTTCATTTCAGCAAAGTACATTTGTTATTTGTTTCTTTCTTTCTCTGTTTATATAACGAGAATTTCATAGCTATGGCATATATTTGTTCTTATCTTGGTTTCATTTGCATGCGTTATTCATTTATAACAACTGAGCACGCTATTGCCGTCATGTCGTTCAAGATAGCTTTACAATCTAGTGACTATACCTGAATGAATCCAATAAAAATCAAAATCCCAAACGGCTTCAAGTGGAATCAAAACGGAACTAGGGGAATACGTCCACAAGTTTCGCACCGTTTTCTTTTCGTTTTCTTCTAATCTCCTTTCTTTACTTTCCATTGGCTTTCGTTGGGTCCTCTGTATCCGGAGTGTCCCCCCCCCCACCCCCCCCCCAGTAAATAATGAAAATGTCTCCCTGGTTGCACCTGGGGCCCACGGATGAGTGACCCACTTCGCTCAATTTTACGCTACAACCTTGTTCCTCACTTTGGCAAAATCACTAAGACAAAATCTAAACATAACTGTTGATTTGATCTATAATTCAACTGATAAAGAAATAATTAGTCTGCTTTTAAACTCGTTGGCCATATAAAGCAGGATCAGAATTCCTATAGTGACAGAATAACTTACTTTCTTCTGGCGGATGTGAAAATAAAGGTGATGATATCTGTTGACGATTAACAGACATTTCGTGGACAGATCTGGTTAACAGACAATTGCCCACATATAGAAAATCATTATTTTTGTGTTTTGGGAAATGCTAAAATATTTTTGAGTCTTAGCCCAGACAACTGTTTTATCTAAACATACGTTTCTGAATAAAACATGAAACCACCCTCACATTAAAATCCAATTACAGATAACTATCCTTCCTAGGAATTTATCACTAAACATGCAACCGTTAATTTATCAGGCTGTTAGTGATAACATTATATATCGGAAAGGCATCGGCTCTCATGTGTGTTTGTTCAAGATCTGGGTATTATCATGTGTAACTTGGAAATGTAAGGGACTATGCGATTGAATAGCCATAATGTTAATGAACCTGAGCCAGACAGTTCCCATGTTCCACAAATTTCAGTGTTTAGTGTTAACTAGGAAACTGAAAATATTAACGGTCTTCCACATGAACAAAGAATAAGAAATGGATAAATTATCAGATCTGTTCTTGTCCTGATAGGAAATAAATTATGACTGAAGCAAGCCATAATTTTTGATAATACGAATGATATCTCATAATGATAGCAACATAAATCCGGTATTATAAAATCATCTTATAAAACAATGTCGCCTGAATCACAGTGGACATAATGAAATGTAAGCGAAATGTGGCTAAGAGAGACGATAATCATGAGAAGTAGAAACAAGATAATATATTCAAACACAGGGCTCATGAAGAAATAATAAGATCAGTGTCTTTTGGCTGCTGAAATCCACCATTTTCTATGTGGGCCTATAAATGCATCCAAGTAAGAAAAAATATGAGTAGGAAATGCACTATAGACAACGCTAAAGATTAAATGTGCAAGTACTTGAACTTTCCTTCCCTCCATGGCACATCGATTTGCTACAAAAATAAATTTAATATGTACTTTCAGATTCGTCCGGAAATAAAGGATCTTGGAGACCATGTCGAAATAATGGTTGTGGGTACCGGAAATCTTTGAAATCTATATTGAAGTTCTCAGTGGCCTCAAAGAACCTTGATTATCAAACTAAGTATATAAGCTCTGCTCAAAACCTCGTCACATGAATGGAAAATGAAATGCAGACTTCAGTCCTATTTAATATTATTGAACATAGGAAATTCATGTTTCACTTAATGCCAGTTCCATTATTATAATATGTCACTTCAAGCAATGCCATAAATACGTAATCTGGCGACATAATGACAGATAGGATGGATAAGAGGATTGATGGATTAATGGATGGATTGATTGATTAATTGATGGATGGATAGATGGATGGATGGATGGATGGATGGATGGATGGATGGATGGATGGATGGGTGGATGGATGCATGCATGCATGAAAGAATGCATGGGTGGATGAACTCATGATAAATATTATAGAAAAAAGTCCTGGTTAATTCATGGTTAGAAAAAGCCTGAGATAGTAGTTTCCCTAGGGGATTGAAAGGCCTATTAAAGATTGAGTTCGTTGCTTGAACAAGTATAACGCTGTGTGCGTTTACCGATTTCGGATGCCTTCGGGATAGAGCTGGCAGATAAACCTAAGAATGCATATTATTCCATTACATTTATGGATTATTTAAAGCAGAAAGAATTAGAGTTTGGGTTCAGTTAACATGCAACGAGTAGAAATGCACCGGCATTGAGTGATCAGATTTAAGTTTGAGGAAACGAGTTTTTGATTATATCATTTTTGTTTTTGTACAGATGATACTATTGTAGGGCGTTTTTGAATGTGTATTTTAGCTTTTTTTGTAGTACATTGAAGAAATATGCGATATAAGGTTAGCTTTATAAATATGGCATAGACCATAAATTACAGCAATTACAAAAACGTAGCTCAATAGCACTGTATTTCCACTCATTGTGCATAAGCCCAGTAAAGATTCTGTGACGTATAGATATTTTAAAGTTTTCTGCCCCCACCACTCTCATTGTCACAAGATAATTTCTATTTCTTCATTTAAGATCGCTCTTTTACTTGACTCTCAGATCGACCTGCATGTAGAAATCTATTATTTATTATTTTCTGTTTACTCAACGTTTCTTTTTTAGATCAATTTTATTATCTCAATGCGCAGATTCTCTATATAGTTACAAATGAAGCTTGCGCTTTGTGAATTCTAGACATTATGTTATTTACTAATAACTTCTGGCTGCCATTTACGAGTTGCTGTGTACACGTAGGATGAACATGTTTAATGTCTGATTCCGTGTGAGTTCTCAAAGGCTACGCAAGATAACTTTGCCCTCTTCAAACACTGCATAGACATGCCTGGAACGACAAGATATGGAATGCCAACCGGTAACTAATTCAATACAATGATATTATCAACAATAAGATAGAGAATTAATAAGCTGAAAATTAATAAAATAAACAGGATGCCAAATTTTCGAACCCGTTCCTCTCTTCATCAGGGCAAGAAAGAAAAAAAATGTAAATATAAAATTATTGCGGTGTATTAGAAATTTGAAATTATAGGAGCTTTTGTTTCACCAAAAGGGGAAACTTTTTAATACTGAGAATTGCCACTGACATGTCTTGTTTTTTTTTTTAATTATTATTATTATTTTTTAAATGTAAAATTTATTAGCCTACACGTGAGTTGCACATTTGACTCGTCTTCGTTAAAGTGATTTGTTTTTGCAATAAATAAAAAGCGTTTTTATTTCATAACAAGACGATATCTCAATGTCTCACCTGTTATTTGATCTCCTCAATTTGAATTTATTCAGCGAAGACAGGGATATACTGCCACTTAATTTGCATGAGTTCTTTTTTTTTCACAAACACAAACAGTAAAGTTTGAAGCAAAAAGTGTGTTGATGGTGTAGCCGTATTTTTTAAATTTATTTATTTATTTTGTTTTTGTTTGTTTGTTTTACTTTGTTTTGTTTTCAGTGAGAATATGGATTGCATTCTCTGAATGAAAAATAAATGAAAAGTGAAGCGCTTGAGTTAAAAATGTTGCATACATTTGTGAATCTAATCGAGAATAAAACTTTCTTCTTTCTATATATAATAGGTCTACTTTCTTCACATGAAATGTATGCCTTCTACATTAATATAATCACTAATAATAGAATGGTATTGATCACATGCACTTTTCTTAGTTTTTCCTCAAATTCAGTAGAGAGAATTTAAAACAGGAAGAATAGAATCATAAGCTTATTATGCGCTGATTATTTTGCCATTAAATAATTTTTCTTTCTCATTCACGTTAAGATGCACAATTTGACTTCAGCAGTTCACAAGAGAAATTTAAGCACAGTGCTGTTTGTCATACAATAGGGTATACAATATGTTTTCCAGAGATTTTTTGACTGTTATTTTTCATTGCAGCACCTTGTTAAAATTCGTGATAAACTGTGCCCATCATACTTTTATTTTGCATAATGAAATGTATGGCATGTTGTCATTGCAACATATTTGTTCTTAAAAATTTGTAAACTACACTGCCGGAGATTTTATAAGGATCATCAAGAAATGACTGCTCAGAC
Source organism: Peronia peronii (assembly GCA_039654565.1). NCBI lineage: Eukaryota > Metazoa > Mollusca > Gastropoda > Systellommatophora > Onchidiidae > Peronia > Peronia peronii. Next base: position 7,662 of record JBCEWB010109869.1, read on the forward strand.
CTAATGGGAATATGAGACGAATCTTGTTGGTTATTCTGTCGAGTACACATCTCGGCTTTGTATAATTGGGTTTTACTTGGCATTCAAAGCTTGGGAAAACGTTTTCTGTCGTGTTCGGCGCATTATAGCTGTAACCATGTTGATGTGCCGTTAAACCCCACACAAACAAAGAAACAAACAATGTGCGAATGAAGGCCAAAATTGCCGAAGCACAAAGTCTTCCACAGACATTACACGAGACCTATACGTAATAACTTATATGGCATGTTACCAGGAAAATTAGCCATATGCAAAGCGCAACAGATACTTGAGCAAATCTGTCCTCTGACATTTCTAGACTGAACGTTAATAGTGTCCAGATGAAATTGCTAGAAAGTCAGTGTATAATATGTTTATTCAACTTCAAGCAATAACAACAAAGACCCAAATGGAATCTGAAACACATGTACGGTCACTGCGAGACAGGTTTTTTGGAGGACAATGCAATACAATGATTGAGTTTTTGAGCAGATCAGCCCCTTGACACTTGTACGTTTTTCCACTTACATGTAGAAAACAAAATACGCACTGAGTATGGCGACCAGGTAATCAAAATAGACTCAGTGATCTATGGCGACCATATTTTCCTTTACAAGCGATCAAACAGCATTGTTTAACTTGAGTTAGGACTTTGGATTAGATCTTGTAGATTCTAGAACTAGACTCTAGTCTCCAGAAGGAAGAAGTTCCACACCAGGCTAAGTGGTTTCATGAAGGTTATGTTAGAGTTAAATTTAGGTTTAAAGTTAGATTCAGGGTTAAGGTTAGGGTTGAGTTTAGGATTAGAGTTAGGGTGAGATATAGGGGTTATTCAAATATCTTGAATATTTACGTACAATATTATGAGCACCTGGTAGATATAAACTATTTGATACAATTTTGACCACTTGGTAACAACAGCTTCGTCCAAAAATAATAACAATAACAATAAGTCGATTTTCTCGATTTCCAAATTAAATTTTGGGAATACTGGGAAACGAATATACCTTGGTCGATAATTGATTGGTGACCACAGTGTTTAGCAAAAAAAATGAGGAAGTAAAAGGCAAATATATTAAGTTTGACTCAATAGTTTCAAGAATTCACAGCCACTGTGAAAAACACTTTTATTCACTAGAGCCTCGGTTTAATACCTTTCGTTTTCTTTACACCTTTCCAGGTTGAATAAGTCTTGATTGTGCTGGTGCTTTGCAATGCGCGATGCTCCCTGCTTGACTTTTAGTGTGACTTTATTTTCTATCTTTGAACTCCTTACATCTTCATTATTTGCTTGCTTTCACCCAAAACAATGTTTGTTCCCTCAACACAATTCACGTACACCATCCTGATAAGTCTGTTTGTCATGTGGTGAAATAGCAGGAGCAATTTATGATACCCAATTTAGTTCAACATTGTCCCTTCTATTAGACTAAGAGAAATAATAGTTCATAGGAAACCTACATTATGCCATACACGATGTCCGCCAACAGAAATCAATAACTGTATACGGAATCAATACAGATCGTTAGGTTAAGTGGTGTTGAACACATTCACAGGCTGGATGGCGATCTGTAACTAGATGCGTGACAAGCAAGAAGAACACACACGCATATTACTGGAAAAGCAGTCTGTAGCTTCTTTACCTCGAGATTTATGGATTTTTTATGGACCTGCATATAGGTAGTCAGTTAATTGTTATGTATCTTAACTGCGTTGTTGAGCTTTCATTAACGCTGTTAAGTTGATTCGTCACTTTGCTCAACATTGAGAGTGGGTTCAAGCGTTCATTTAATCCATTAGAGCCAACCTATTTCTTTAAATAGTGGAAACACACTCGCAAAAAATAAATAAATAATAAATAAATAAAATAAAAAATGAATAAAAATTAAAAGATTTTAAATTTATATAATATATAAATCAGAGCATATTTATAGTAAAGTTTTCAGTGTATAGAAAAGTAAAGAGCTGGATTATATCACCGAGATAACCAGAGGAGATTGAAAGACGTAGGAAAACCAGATTATATCGTGTCACTGTTAGCCATTGAGAACTAAGCTATATTTTGTGAGAAAGAAATCCGTAACTGTATAAGAACACTGTGACATCATTCATTTATTTGTGTTTATTTATACTTTTCTGTAGGCCCCATTTATGTATTATTTATTTATTTTTTCTTCATCTACTTAGTTACTTATGTTGTCACTAAAAGACAACCCACGGCCTTCGTGGGAGATGTTTTAAATATATAGTTCAAACCGATAATGCCCTGCAACTTCGTACAGCAAGCGTGCTCACCTCGATATTGGTATTTTGGATAATTAAACTGAATGTTACTTAAAGAAAACGTGTTTGGTGTTTTGAACGTGTCATTCTATCGAGCGCACAATTCGGATCAAACACTCTCGCGAATTGCTATTCAATTATTATCGCGTTCTCTTTTAGAATAACCTCAAACATGGTAAGCTTTTTGCGGCTTTACGTAAGTACCAACATAGATCTTTATGCAACAATGTTGTGTGCCAAATTTCAGATGGATGCATTTAGCAGTTTTTGAGTCCGTAAGCTGTTTATGTGTTTTGTTGCAGATTCGTAGTATAGATGTATATATGGATTTATTTATTTGTATATGTATGTAATAGATAAATATCCATATTTTAGCCATTCAATGCAATAATTGAACCAATATCAGAAGCAATGCAACTGAAATTCGGCCTTCAATTTTTTTTTAATTAAAAAGGACCACTGCTTATTTTGTTTTAATTACAGAACAGAACATTTTTCACAATGTCATAGATACACATAATCATCCATATTTCTCTAACTCTCTAAAGGGGATAGTTTGTATGCCTGTATGTAAGCTTCTATAGCTGAACGCGAGGATGACGAGGATAGGAGGAAGGTTGAAGATGAAACAGTAATATGAGCTATCTGTTTTACTGGACCCTAGAGTTGTTTGTCGTCTCCGAAATGGAGTGGATAATTTTCTAGATGAAGATCCTCAACCTGCAGCTGATAAAACTTTAATTAGTCTTCGGCAAACATAAGCTTAAGAAAGAAAAACAAAAGCTGCAGAATTTTGGGCAACATTTTAGATACCCCCAGCTGGAGACAAGGAGAAATCTCGACATGTAATCAGCTAATTAGGATGGGAACAATCGAACGAATGATTAGAGAGAAACAAGGAGAAAGAGGGAGAGAGAGAGAGAGAAAGATGGAAAAGGAGCTCAGGGACCCTAAACGGGTATTGATGCGATTCGGCTTTCTTAGATTCTAGAGTAATATTCCACGTCCTATCCACTCGCTTTCTCTAAGCACTGGATAACACAGGGAAATACCGCGATCTAATATGGTGTTAATGTTCCTCAAGGTTTTTGGGCAGAAGGAGACATGTACTGGCTTAATGTTTCTTAATAATAAGCTAATAAGTCTACAGCACAAGAGTACATCTCTTGACTCTCTCTCTCTCTCCCTCTCTCTCTCTCTCTCTCTCTCTCTCTCTTCTATGTGTTTCCACACACATATATCTGACTTGTGAGGTAGGCGGGGGCTGGGGTGAGGGAAGGAACAGCCTGCATTCTTACTACGGCAAATGAGTTATTATATCAAAACAATGTGAACCTTGGGCATTGTGAAAAATCGAAAGAAAACGTGCCATGTTCACGTGCATTTGTTTTGCTCAAAATGCCATTGTCTGTCCTATTCTGTGTCTCATAATACTCTTTGGTCAATGAGACTTTATCATAACAAACAGTCTAGTTCTTGCGATATAGGCACAGGAACCAAATCCCTGACGTATTCCCCCCCCCCCCACCTCCTCTCGTGCTCTCTCTATCTTGCTCTCCCTCCATTCCCTCTCTCGTCTTCCGTATCTCGTATTTTCTCTCTCTCTCTCTCTCTCTCTCTCTCTCTCTCTCTCAATGTTTCCATCCGCAGTCCATGAAAATAATACTAACTGATAAATCTAAGTAAGATTGGCACAGAAAAAAATACAAAAGCTCACTTAAAGAAATATAAATCAAAAATGTCATGCTTCAAATAGTTCGTGAGTACCACTGGCATTAAAATTAATCCGGTTTTTTTTTAACCATTCATGTTTTTCTCATGTCCCCGGTCCTTCCTGTCTTTCTCTACCCAATATTATTTTTCTCTACCTATCTATCTATCTA
>JBCEWB010109880.1:0-11845 GCA_039654565.1 Peronia peronii
AAATCTGTTCTCTCTAAGATGAGTCATGAAACAAAAATTCAATCATTGCTCTTGTGATAAGTCGTTAACATTTCATCTGTAAATTCTGTATTCCTCATAGCGGAAATTAATCTATCACAAAACAGGCTTCTCTCTAGCGCCAACCAGACTTCTGTTTCCCATTCCTCTGTAAGTAGCAACCAGCAAAAATAACTTTTTTCACTCGTAACTCCTCCAGTGATAACAAGGTAATGCGTCAAAAATTCCACTACAGCGATAAACACGACTGATCGAAATGATAAACGCAGATCGTAGAGAAAAAGAACTGAGACCACACGGCTCAGTAACAAACAAACAAACAAAAGCCTATGTTTCTTGACAGCTTGTAAATACATGTATCTACATGTAATTCTGCCTAGTCGTGCCTTGTCCTTCTTCTTCTTACCTAAATTTCTTCACATTGTGCCGTCTTCTGTTGAATGATTTCAGTTGTTAATGTTCCAGTTTACAGATGAAGCAAATGTTGAAATGACATCATGAACTGGAAACAGTGGGAATGATTAAATTTCTCGTCTCCTCTCAAAACGTGGCTTTTTGACCTCTCCCCCGCCTCCCTCCGAATACTCACTCACACACACACACACACACACACACACACACACACACACACACACACACACACACACACACACACAAACACTCAGATATTTGAAGTACATCAGCTTTTAAAACTTTTTATCTTTGATTTCAGCACACAGAGTAAAATTGAAAACACACATAACAAATAATCAACAAATTATGAAGTAAGCCGTTAGTCAATAGAATTCACCAATATCCCGGAAATCCCATCGACTCTTGTCCTTGGCCTTGCCTCGGCCGTTGGTTTGCCTCACTTCTTGGTTTGACCCTGTTACGGTGAGTAGGAAATTTATAACTAAAACTCTTCGCTGTGAGCCTATTGAACCTAGATGCCCTCAAAAGAATAGAAGTAGTGAGTAGTGTTAGTGATTTAATGACGAGAAAAACACCTGACGTACTTCCGGGTTGGTTTTCCCTGAAATCTTGTGTTTATACTACTGTCTATTGTCCCTCGTTTATGAAAATCAGATCTGACCATTAACATCTGGACGACATGTACGGAGCAAGTCACACAACCGCCTACTGATCAAGCAGGTCGTCCATTGAGAGCTGAAGCATGTTCTCACATTTCATGTTTTCGTAGCTTTTCAATCACCCGAAAGGGGCCGGCTGGCGATCAGGGCGGGTCACATCAGTGGACATCATCATTTATTTTATGTGCTTTTTTCACCTTTCCCTAGATAAGAACTTGGGGACATATATATATATATAGCACTATTCTCCTCCGTGGATTTGGGGCCACACATAGACACAACCCCGACTCCACGGGAGAAGAATAGTGTTTTTCCTCACTCCCGTTTACCTCATGGACAGGTACTCGCACTGAATCAAGACAGCAAGATGCTAAATGAACAAAAGTTAGTCAACGATATAAAGACGTGATCAAGCGCTGTTTATAAACTTGTGGTATAGAATGGTGCATGAATGCCTGTGATAGACAAGAATTGTGTTGAGTTGTTTTGAAGTCAAAAACGGTTATAGAACAAAAATGGCACACTGATTAAAATTCTCATAAACAAGATACCAGGGCTGATACTGTTTGCTGTGACAGATGCAGATGATACGATTGTTCAAAAACTAGTTTCACAAAGTCTTGCTGTCCATCAGACAGAGTGCCCACACATATATATTTTCAGTGTTTTAACTCTGGGGTAACAGTTCTCATCAATATCGATAGACGGCCGAAAAAAAGAAAAGTAACAACTAATTTGACAAATCATCAAAGTCTTAATAATAATCCCTTTTAAATAAATCTGTCTCAGAAACAAACAAATAATTTGAAGACTTTTTCAGCAGATTTCTGCATATTTTGCCTGCATATTTCGTATATGTTTCTCTTTTTCCTCGATTGACTATACTTATGACAAAGCCGAACATATTCTCACTTCTGGGTATAAATCTGTGTACTTTTGAGTATAAATCAAAACAGTTTGGGAATCACTGTCCATGAGCAGTTTGCAGAAAATCTATTATAACTGATCTTTTAGCACCAGGTGAAATATCTCAGAAAAAATGTGGTCCAAACCGAGCAAAATAAAATGGTTGTGATTAACATTTTCACCGTGACTGAAAATGCATCAGTTTGTTTTTCTGTTGTTGTTGTTGTTGTTGTTGTTGTTGCTGCTGCTGCTGCTGCTGATGTTGTTTAGAAAGTGTTAGACAACTGAAGAATTCTTTTGGTATGTCACTTTCAAAGATAAAACCGGTTGGCTGAATAAGACAACGTGATGTATTTGATTTTCATTAGTAGACACGGCAAGGCTGGTGGGAAGAACTAAATCTTTAGTTTTGAATTTAGTCTCATAACGACGACCACGAGAGAACTGAGAAACACAGAGGCATGCGGTTTTAACCAAAAATTTCGCACACGTGCACAATATATTCTTATTCAATTTTGTCTTACTGTAAAAATCTGAGATATTCCAAAAGCGGTATACGTTATATAGGGATTTCATTGATGTAAGTGCACAATTGTGCATCTTGCCTCGTTTTGATTAGCTTTAAAATGATATGTGTCGAAGAAACATTATATATTAATTTCAGTTTAATATTTACGCTGTTAGTTTATTACCATAATCACTTAAAGAGCCTATTTCATTAACTGATTCTTTTTTTTTTTCCAACAGTTTGATTTGTACGGAAAGGAAACAAAGCATTGATTAACAATCAGTAGAAGTCTAATCATTGTTTCCTTACTGGAAACTAATCACAGTGGCAGCCCCGCATTGAAAAAAAAAAAAAGCAGAAATACACAGTGTCACAGGATAACAACGTGTCTGTCTATATATCCTACCACTGGTCCTCATGTCTGCTTGTTCATCTGACTCTAATCTGTACCAATAATACATGTAACTAAAATTATGGTAAAAATAAATAAAATAAAAATGATAATAATAATACTCAGTAATTCGATATAGACACAAAAATAATGAAAACAACAACAGCAACAAACCACACACACGCACAACAAAATCAAAAGAAAAACGCCAGGAGCACGCAACACCAAAACATATCTATCCATGCCTTCTCCTCTGTTTCTTTCTCTCTCCTGCCTATCTCTGTGTTCTGTGTTATTTATCTATATTTTTTTGTCTCTCTCTCTCTCTCTCTCTCTCTCTAATACATATATTAGAATCCCGCTTCGTCCAAAAGAGCGTCAAGATACCAAAGTATTGCGATAAGAATCATAATATTAACACTCGGCAACTCGGTATTTATAATAATAATAATAACAATAAAAACTCGGTATCTATTACATTAACACTCATTTTGCAATTCCAGGAATAAATCAGGGAAAATAAGGGATACATTTTTTAAATATGACATTCTATATTTTTACCACAATTTTTTGTGAAAACCGCGTGTTTGACTGTTTTCTCATTCTCTTGTTATGGTCAATATGAGGCTACTCTTGGTTAAATTCAACGGTGAATATATAGTTTGTGCCCACTACGGTGTAATCGACATCGCCACGCGACACCCAGTTCGCGTCTGAGTGACTTCGTTGTCCTTCTCTATGCTCACGGGATCGAATCAATGATAAAAAAAAAAAAAAAGACAGAAAAGAAAATCTAAATCGTGCCTGAAATTGCAGACTATATTTCATCGTTTTTGCTACGGTAATTAAACACCGTCTCTTATGTCAGCCGTGGACGATGTCATACGTTGAAAGGCATTGATTTCTAGATTTTACCTGGTATCTTCAAAATTCAACCTATTCCCCGACTTAGCAAGAAGAATCAAAACTTCCGGCAATTTCATTTTTCCTAACAAAGAAAATACCACCATGCAAGAGATAATTGGAAAACCGATAAGACAGCTAGTTTTTCACGCCGCGCCGCCCTCCATTAATTCCAGAGAATTACAATTAATTTTAACCTAGAGGATATTATTGATGAAAGCGAAAGTATTTTGTCATGCGTTCTAATTCTTGATTTTGAAGTGAAACTCCTCTCTTTCAAAGCAAGCTTTATGTAAGATCATAATGATAATGATAATGAAATAATTGTACTTATCGACAGGAGAGATGGCGGATAAGGTTTCAATCAATTTTCAGACATTGATAATGCTAAGACTTCTCGGCTTACTGTCTTTGACCTGTTCCATTTATAGATTTAATTTAATTTTATTAACAAGTGGCTTTGTGTCAAGTTCCACTGAATTCTTATCAGCGGTAGGCAAGATAATGGGGCGTGTTGTTTTTTTCCCTTTCGTTCTTTTTGTCCTCCCCCCCCCTCCCCCTCTTAAAATGACATAGTGTTTGATCTTCTTTTATAATCAGACAATCTACTCACAAATCGTGCGACATTGGTCGATGTGAAATGAGCAGCATGTTGTTCTCTAAATTCGTTTTATTTTATTTTTTTTTTATCTAGAGACATCTAATTTTAAAGGTGACATATCATAATTTTTACTGAGGGATGTGACTAAGCTTTAAAAATATATATATATCACTGGAAATAGGAAGGCATGACACCTATATGGTGACAATTTGCCTGGATGTGCTGCCATCACCCTGCTTAGTGAGGGTCATAGGAATCATTACGATATTTAACATATCATTTCTTCAGATTCCAACGAAAACTGTATTGTACTGACCTATTAATTGTCCATGAGCATTTGACTAGGCACCTCAAACAGATAAAATAAACAAAGACAAAAGTCCGATCTATCTCATTTTGCATTTGCTAACCTGATAGAAATTTACTGACTTGGAATTCTTGAGCCGTTTTCTTTTCTGTTTTTTTTTTTCTTTTGTGGAAATGTCAAGGACATGAAGATTATCTGCGGGCTATAGCTGAGAAACGTATCAACCCCGTGCCCACAGAATGGACAACAGCACGTTTCAAATTCTCCTGAACCAGACGAATGAAACATTGAATACTTCAGGCCTATATCCTGGCAAGATGAGAACTATTCAACTTATGACCCAGAAACAAAGATTGATCGTTGATATGTTCGTGATTATTGCCTGCATTTTGCTCACGCTAGGTGGGATGTTGGCCAACTCGATCAACATTCGGATCTTTGCTAAGATTGGTCTGCGAGATTCCAACACTTTGTCCCTCTTTCATTTGGCTCTATCTGACTTCACAATGTGCGCATGTGCTTGTGTCTGTATCCTCGCCTTTGCTTGGGAACAAGTGGAACTTTTGAGTACCACACTGTTCCCTCTTGATCCAAACTACATCACAGTTCATTTCGCCAATTTGGAAGAACTTTTCTATTTCTGTACTACATTGACTACAACTTACATCGCTGTGGTCAGATGTTTTTGTGTAGCTAAACCTCTCCATTTCAGAAATGTGTTCACAGTTTCGCGTACAATTTTCGCTCTGATCATTCTAGACCTGTTTACACTGGCGATTTTCCTACCTATGTCAGTGAGCCTTGGGACACAGCTGGAGTTCCACCCCATTCTGAATGTCTCTCGAGTGGGAATGAGGATGACCAGTCTCAGAGTTACCGCGCAAGACATCAAATCTACAGTGGTGGACATTGGTGCGGCTGTGGTCACTCAGATCATAGTGTTGATCTGTCTCATAGTCATGATGGTCAAATTTAAAGAGGCAACCAAATTTAGACACTCATACAGCTCTATGATGTCCTCCCCAAACTATCAAGTTCTCAAGCAGATCATTTTAATCTCTTCTCTTTTCGTGATTTGCAACACACCTAAGATTATTATCGCGTTCGTGAGATTCGGTATTCCAGAAATAGATGGAGGGCAAGAGTTGGAGAGGTATTGGGTTTTGGCTTACGAATTTCGACTTTTATTTGAGACCTTCAGCAGCTCCTTCAATTTTTTCATTTATATCAAGTTTAATAGTAAGTTTCGAGAAGAACTAGGTTTAAATCAAGGAAAACTGAAGACTTCAAGCACGGGATAACCAAATTTAAATAGAAACCTGGGCTTCAGACTGCCACATAGTTAATAAATGGATTTATGAGCGCATGACATTTACAATGTACATTACATGACGAAAAAAAAATATTTAACATTGGATATTCTCTTTATTACGAAACTTAAAACTAAACGGTTCTCTTCTACATGTGATAGTCTGACAGGCTGAATACATTTAAAAGTACCATGTCTTTGAACAGAAGAAATATGGAAGGTTTGTTTCTTTTGTTCAAAACGTGTGGTTTTTTAGTTGTGATTGTGGTTTAGTGACAATGTTCTCGTTACACTAGCAATCTTTGACAAGCAAGGGTTTGCCCGACAAAACATAAATTGAATAAATTAATATTGATGATGATCCTTCCTTTGCTTACCGAATTTTTAAAAGCTAAGATTTGTCTCAGAATCTTGAAGAATTCGTGACATTGATAACAGAAATAAATAAACAAATAAATAAATATATAATAAATAAATAAGTAAATGACATTGCCCCTTAGGTCAAAATGAGATGTTATGTTATCAGTCATAACCAGATTGTCTCCCCAAAGAGTCTGGTAATTACATGTATTTAATTTTATACTCCGTTGAAACTCACGCGTTATTGAAATCTATGTTGATCAGTTCAGTTGTTCATTCTCATCCTTCTTGTCATCACTATCCTTCATCATCATTAAATCTAATCATCATGACTGCTCACCACTATATTGTTTATCATCTTTATTTTTCATCATTGTTGTTCTTCACAATCATCATTACTATTAGTATTGTTTATCATCGTCATTCTTCATCATCATTATTCTACCTTATTACTGTAGTTTATTATCATTTCGCTTTCAGCCTTATTAGTCATTTTCTCCTTCTGAGACGTAGGGCCGTCTCCTGACTGGTTGTCATATCATGCAGCCTGTCGTGGACAATTATCCTGGCGGAGCACATCTCTCACCAGGCTGCGTAGAGTTTCAAGTTTTGTCCCTTCAAAATGGATTGCCACCCACCAAGAGTTACGGACTCCAACTGTCTGAGGGGTCTGTAACACCTGGTGTTTCCAAGTTGTCATCCATCAGAGCACTGGGCGTGCTGTCAACGTCTGTGGTCGGGAAAATAATATCCGACCATATCTTGCTGAGCGTCTAACCATGAATAATGTAGTTATCAAACTTAAAACACGGACAATTTGGATTATTCACAAAAGTGTTTTTTTTTGTGTTTTTTTTTTTCAGCTGTGTGTGTGTGTTTTCTTTTCGGAGCCGTTCATATGTGCTTATATCTAGTATAAATAGGTTATGAGTTCATGTTTATTCTATGTTGTTCATCTTCCCCGATAACTTAGGTTTACATCGAAATACCTACAGTCACGTGGTTCTCCACAATGCACACATAAACAATCCATGCAACAAATTTTAATCAAGACACCCACCATCATTTCTGAAGCCGCATTTTTTGTGTCTTATAATTCTTATAATATAAAACTATCTTTTCCTTTCAAAATATATGTATGCCCTCTTTCGGCATCAGCGGGCGAGGTGTTGGCCGATTGGGTAAATTTCTTCCATTTGTTCCGACCTTTACTAGCTCCGCTAACTCTGTGGATTTTCATTTCATTAAATTCAGCCGTGTTACCAATACGAGAAACTGATCATCTGCCTCTGCTTTTTGCCTTGGAAGACGGTCTTCATAAGGTCAGTCTTTGGGTTCCCGTAGTGCACGGCTTCTGGCTAACAAGTTAATAGACTATAGTCTGATAATACATGTACATGTAAACCATGTGTATTTAACTGCGTATAGTCATTAGGTATATTCTCTGTGAGTGAAATATTCTGATCCCTTTTATTACCATAAATATTCGTTTTAATTCTTTCATTTTCTACTATACAAGTATACGTTTTATTACTTTTCCTCACTCATTGTCTTGTCAATAAACAACATGTGAAAAATAAGCCATCGTGTCCTCCGTGGGTTCTGCTGCGACACGTGACTTCTTATTCTTTCAGTACAGAATTTATTTCTAAGTGGTCACTACTGGAGACAGTGCTGTTATTTGTCGATCTTCATTCTCCTACTTGTTTGGTGCACACTGAATGGAATATTCTGACAGACTAACAGCGAGGTTCAGTAAATCATAATATTCCTCGAACTACACAAAAAAGATCATCATATCTCACTATAATTTTTAGATCTTCGCTGTCTCCCTTTTCCAGGATTTTAGATTAATAATTATTAATACAGTATACAACTATAGTATGACAGCGTATACGGTATATCCTTTTATTGTTAATGTTATTGTTTTCTCCAAGCCCAGTAACTCTCCTTTATTTGTTTATTGTTTTTGTTCTTATTTTTTCATATCTTGCCTTCAGTCACTGGCTGTAGATTAGTATTTTGTGGTTGGTTAGTGATTATTCCTGAAATCGCCATTTTCATCAGCTTTACAAACGACAGAAAAAAAATCCGCAATTTCATAATTTTCCTCCAATCAATTTCAAACTTTGTGTGGATAGTTAGAGACATACCATATGCAATATCTTCGGCATCTTTATTGGTTTATGCTGTGGAGGGCATACGGCACTGCAACACCCTCTCTCTCTCTCTCTCTCTCTCTCCTTCCGTCCACCTCAAGAAAAGCAGATGGTTTGTGACCATGTTTTCTACTACTGGTAAAAGATGGTAGAAGAGAGAGGTGGAGGGAGGGGACGGGAAAGAAACACAACATCGTGTAAACTATCACACTAATACACCATTAATTACCCCGACACAAAAAAAAAAAAGAAAGAAGAAAGAAGAAACTGAATCTATCTCTTGATAGAAGGGATTTATGCAGAGTTTCATCCCTGAAAGGCCGAATCAAAGTGTTTTACAGTCACACAAATAGTGTGACATAGAGTATCTGCCAATACAGACAGGAGCAACGGGGTATGTGTATATATATATATATTTACACGTTCATATAATAATTATGACATATAAACATGATGAGGAATACGAAATACATGTACCACAAACCAAACACATAATCCAGCCTGTAGACATTGACACCAACGTTCTCGGAGGAATGGTTAAAATTGTCACTATGACATGTGTCTGTTCAACAAGTATGCTCTTAAATTCAGTTTCCGATGTATGCTGGCAAGGAGCAAAGAAAAGGGGGGGAGGGAGAAAGATGGACGTCATTGGAGGTGATTGTTTTTTATTGCTACAGAAACCTGCAATCTTTTCCATCCTTTTGGGCATGTTTAAATGTGAGGGAAACACTGGGGAAAAAAGGGGGACTGGCTCAAACATTTGCCATGGCAATGCCGCCATCTTGGATTCCGGTTTCTCAAAAATTTGAAATACATGTATGTATATTATTTTCTTCCAACAACTAATGGAACTTGATGCAACTTAGTAATCTTGTTGTTTGCCAAATTGTCTCAAAAGTTACAGATTTGTAATTCTTCAAATGCATAGAAAAGAAAAATGGGCTTCAAGATTTTTTAAAGAATTTTATGCCAATTGCTACAAAATTTCATGTTCACCCTTTTTTTTTTCACAACAAAATTCCTCATTTTCTCTAAAGTTTAACACAATTTAGTAATCTTTAAGTGCTCACGTCACTGCACTAGACGAACACAGCTAATGTCTGTCAGTCTCCCTCAAGAAGAAACATGTACTCTTGAATTGCATGGAGAGAGAAAACGGAGTCATGGACCATCTTTCGAAGTATGCACCTCGGATGTCAGAAGATTATTAATAATGGTCAAATTTGGTGCTGTAGACATGCCGTCTTTCTACTGGTCTATTAACTGTTAATTAATTATATTAGTGATGAATGAGAGAGTGGGCCAAATTGCACTGGTTTCCTTTAAGTAGATATGATAGTTTTAAAACAGACAGTGGTTGGAGCATGACATTCTACAACCAACAGAGATAAACAGAACAAACTGGTGTCATTTAATTAAAAGTTTGAAATGTCATCCTTCCACTACAAGTTTTCCACTTGTTAAGGGCTGATGTCTTTGGTGATTGATATTGAGGTAATTTGTACTGTTCTCTTCTCCTTCAAGGAGATGGTAATAGAAGTATGGTGGATATTAGTGACCATAGCTAGTAGCCCATAATCTCCTGAACCAGAGGAGACAGAGGGTAATCTTTTAAAATATTTGTTTAAAGCTTGGAATTTTGTCTTTCTCCATGTATCTGTTAAAAAAACTTGATTTATCAGTAAGAATCTTCTCTTAAGAATCTGCTCTTTTTTTTTTTCTCTAAAGCGAAGACCTCAGACTTTACCTTCCAGGTAGTCAGAGAATAGCAGAGTCATTAAAGATCTCAAATCAAACTTTTTGAAACCTTTTCGTCTGTAAGGGGCATAAAGGCCAAAAACAGCATCTAGAGGCACTCTGGTATTGCCTTGTCCAATCGGTGTGGTTACTTCTTTTTCCAATTCAAGTAATACTCAAGATTTTAAAAACACTTTGACAATGGAAATCATTTTCATCAAATTATCATTAGCTAAATTTACTGGCCTTCATCTAAACTGTTTAAACATATTAACCTCTTCTAACAACAATTTATGCTCTGGGTGTGATAAGAACCAGAGACAGGGCCCAAGTCACTGTCCTAACGCAGACGGAAAATGTAAAAGACCAGCAACAACAACAACACAACAAACAAATAATATTCAAAGCTAAGTGACACCACAATGCTTTAACATGAGATGTACAAGCAGACAACTGCAGTCATGTTGTATTTCATTTCTGCAATGAATTTTACACAGATAATATAGAACAATTTTCATACATAGAATTGGATGGAGGAAGGGGAGAGGCATGTCTGGAAGTAATTTCGGTAACGCTAAAAGCAAATAGTCTTAACTATCAATATGGAATTTGGCTGTACAGTTTGCATGAAAGAGAAGAAAGAAGAGAGGAATATTGCTTGAGTCAAATTTCGCCATATTGGAACGAAGTGTTTGACAGCTACAGCTGTTTGAAGATCGCATTAAATATTTGAACAGTCTGACAAATGGATGGTGAGGGACCATAACATTATGATGAAGAAACACAGGTTTTCGACATGGAATATGCAGCCGATAATAAATCAAACGTAGATCAAGAATTTGAGCATAATTTAGAGGAAGAAAGTCACAGTGATGATGAGGAAATTAGCTCTAGATCTAGGCGTCGATCTAGTAGCAAAGATCTAGATCTAGATCTGTGTAATGAAGCTGGAAGGGATGCAGTCTGAATTTTATTGTTTTATTATTGTTACACCCCAAAACAAGTACATTTATCACATTCAGCGTTGATTTGTCAACAAACTGCACCTGGTCTCATGCAAAAAAAATGTAAAATATCTTTTATGTTAATTTTTCTCTACAACCATGCGAGTTTTCATCCCAATTATCTCCCTTGAGTTGGTCCTTCCAGCTTTCAAAATGTAATCAGGCCTGGCACTGAATGGGCTAAAAAGATACATTGTTGTTAGTCAAATATTCAATTGGACCCCATGGGACACTACAATTTAAAAAGTAGAAATACATATTGGCCATGCAATCTGAATTATTGTAAAAGACATGACTCTACATACGTGCATTGTTATTAGTCCAATACAGTGGTCTCCGCCTAAGAACCAGGTCGCTAGGAGACAAGAAAAACGGACTCTTAGGCGGATTGAAAAGTTATGCAACCCGTCTGACCATAGATTGTCGTCACTACTATGATTAGTTGATCGTTACCGTTAGTTGAAGATTTATCTATATGAATAAGTACATCCTTCTTCCCTGTGTGTATGTTATAATTAGATATAGCAATTCCTGATCTTTTTTAGCATATAATTACACCAATACTG
>JBCEWB010109891.1:0-11844 GCA_039654565.1 Peronia peronii
AACAACATATCAAAGTTTCTCTTCTTAGTCTGACGAAATAACAATCTGAAATTTTCACCCGCTTACCCCCTTAAATAATAGTATGCAACCATGTCAAGGGGTTTTGTGTTCCCAGAAAAAATGTTTTCCTGGAAAAGTTTCCCTGTGATCACCTATTTAAGATTAGATCTAGTTTACGTCAAGTATCTTAACTACTAACAGGTGCATGTTTTACTTGTGTGCAAGCATTTTAAACGTTTGTACATTTTACTCTAGGACTTGTCACATGTGTTCATTGGAGACAGTTAATTTGTCTAAAACTTAAAAGAGCCTGATAGTCTTGTAATATGTAAAGTCAATAATGTGTCAGACTGAACTTTTTCACACCTTTTCTTCTCACATCTTTCTGAAGTGATCATTTTCTGGATATCTCCAGATTTCTTTTAAAAAAACATGATAGATTTAGGTTGGATTTCCTTTGTTAAAATAGGGCAAAAATTTCATGTATTCCATATTGACAAAGTCTCAGTTGAGGACATGTCAGGTATGATTGAATTGCCAGCCTTTTATAGGCACACAGCATATGCCAGTTACCAGCATGAGTATGAAAACAAAAAAAAATAGAATTTGCCCTACTTCTAATTTCAGACAGTAACTGGAGATTTTGATGTATTAAATCATTAATTGTGAGCCAACTGCAACAGACCATCTTTTCACATTTTGTAATGAACTCAACTTTCAGATGTCATCTTTGACATTTACATTTATATATAGATGTCTTGTCTTAAGAATCACGCATGTTTTCTTTGCCATTTGTCACAACTGCAGATGTTTGAACTGATGCCAGGATCAGGGGTTTTTATCCACCAAGAGAATTACAATGTTGTTCTGTCGAAGACAAGGCAGGATCGACCTGATGGCAAGGCTATGGCCAGATATTTAATGTCCTGTTTCTGGCGACAAAGTGACTTGGTAGGAGCAAGTATAGCAGAGCCACCCAAACCACACCAGCGGTCTCTGGACCGAGGGATCATTCATGCCATTTTAGGTAAGTTGGTCATTTTTAATTCATAAATGAAATCTTTGTTTTGTCATTGGGAATGGATATATATTGGGCAATTCAGAACATTGTTTTCTGTTAAATTTAGATTTTGTTGCTGCAAGTACATTGTTTTCTGTTAAATTTAGATTTTGTTGCTGCAAGTACATAACAGTGGCACATCAGATTCCCGCCTCATTTCTCATGTTTGTCAGTGGACTCAACAAAAGGGAAGCTAATTTTTTTCTATTACCATCCATCATGTGATTCTTATTTTGATAAATCCATGGTTCACACCTACATTATGAACAGAAAACCAATGTGTCATCAGCTTGTATTGAATGAAGTTCATGTTAGCATGAACAAGTGGATAGTGCATCACCTTTGATAGCACAAACATATCCAACTGCTATATCCAACTAGCCTTAATGACTCCGCAGTTCTATGGGGTCTTGCCAGCATATCAACTGACTATAGTTTGTGACCATCAGATTTCAATAGGGTAAATGATGGGGAGACATAGAATAACTGACTTATTTCCTGTTACAGCCACCATCGGCCAGTCAAGCTCAGGCAGTTTTTGTTCGAAATTAAAGTCTGTACTTAAACCCGTTTCTCTCTCTGACCACATCATTGAAACTAGGCCATACTCAAATGGACAGGAAGAGACAGTTAAAGGCAAAAACCTTTAAGTTTATTTTAATTTATTGTCTGCCCAGCCACAATATGCAAAACACAAATCAAAACATATTGAGTTGTTTTTTTCAGTAGTTCAGCATGTCAGAAACTAAAACAGTATGATGCTGACATTCAGTTGCAAGTTATGGTCTAATTGAACTCAGAGTCTGAGGACAGAATTGTCTTTTATTTCCAACAAATGTCATGCAAACCCAAGAATCTTCACCACAAGCGACTTTTTTTTGTTGTTGTTGTTTGTCATTTTAAATACTTCAAGAATGATGTTTCATAATGTTGAAGAGGAGAAGAAATAGGAAGAATGAGGAAAAGTTGCAAAAAACAGATTGATAAGAATGCCGTACTATAAGAAAGTTCCAAATGAATCAAGATAGCAGGATCTGAGGGGGGCAGATTCCATCACCAAAGTTGGCCTGACATTGGACACCCTATGTGTTATCAGTGACAACATCAAATTGAAATGGCAGAGGCGGTGAAATCAACAAAACATGAACAAGCTTTTTTCTGCCCAGAGAGACTTTGAATCTTGACCAGGGTCATCTCAGCGACATTCCTGCTGTCCTAAGGCTAGTAGTGGCACCTGACCGTTGCCAAAATCAGTTATGTCATGATTTTTTGTGTTTTGCATTTTAAGTACTTCATCATGTCAGAAATGCATGGCAATGCATGTAAGGTGTCTAAATCTTTGATTATGTCAACTTGTATAACAAAGATTTGTAGGAAAATATGTGTGTTTGACGAAGTTTTCTACTAAACTATTTTTTCGGAGGTGAAATTGTTACTGCTTCTTTGCATAAGGATATTTTTGACTCCAATTTAAAATATAATTTGTGCATTATATAGATCACAAAACGGGAGTGAACTTTTGATAGTTGCGATGTTATATTCTATTTTACAGCGTCATAAAATTAAAATCTCATGAAAGACCAGTTTCATGACTTGACATTGCAGCTCAAAAATTTAAAAGAAAGAAAGTATTGCAAATACAAAAAATCCATCTCCAACATTTTTAATAATGACTGCAAAGTAGGGATTTTAGTATCATATATATAAACAGTATCCACTATGGTTGCCATTGCCCGAGCAAGGGTTTCACAGACATAATTTTGTTCTAATTTTTGCATTTGATTTTGGATAAATATTATTTATTAATAGTATAAAGAGTGGCTGATTTGGGTTCATAAATAACACTTTTTGCTGTTTGGTGTAGCTCCCAATCTAAGAAGAGAAAACCATCTGTTATGTGTTATCAGAGGCAAGCTGCCATATACTTCAGGATAATGCTGACTTCCGAAAGGCTTGAGGAGTCCTTTATCAAGTCGCTGTTTGAAGGATCTGCTTAAAAAATGAAACCTGCAAACTATTTTATCAATTCTACATCAGGTAGACCTCTTTTTAGAAAATATAGATCTGCCATTCCACTGTGATTGAAGAATTGTGAACATGCAGCAAGCTGTATAGTAAACTGCATCTTTATGCCAGTATAATTTTGATGGCCTTTGATTGCCTTTTACATCCTGGAAAAACCATTATCATACAGTCTGCTATATGTTTTTAACTCCTGAGTATCATCACTGTCATTGTTGGCATTATGTGGCTATGATTGCACTGATACACCATTAAATGAAAGCCTGGCTTGAAGACAACAGGAAGGGAATACATGTGTGTTGAGCTTGTATACAGTTTTGAACTTTACGAGGGAACTGTCAGTTTGGAACAGTGACATCTTTTTAAGCCATGTTCTTACAGATTACATATTTGCCACTGATGCTGTATCGAGGTAAAGATAATTGCCTAAAAATCTAAAAATGGGGATCTTTTGAAGATAAATGTTGGTTAAAAATTGTGTCGTAATTTTTTATTATGTTTTTTTCCTTTCTCATTTAGTCTAGTACATGTATTTCTTTGATATGGATGTTTATGGTAAAGATCCAGAGGAATAAAATTGGAAAAGTGTTTCTATGAAATATAATGCTTTGGTGTTAACACCATCATCACATAAATTCTAGATTTAATGTTCCTGGAAATTATGTTTTACCTTTGAGCATTTGCTTTTTATTGCTGTCCATGTATAGATCAAAGTTGGAATAAGACTTACATGGGATATGTAAAAATAGCCTATATCATCGGTTGCTTTCAAACTATTTTGACTACTCAAAATCTTTGAAAATCTTCATTTCTATACCCACATAAGCAAAGTGTTTTAACTTTTCTTATTCGCTGAATTAGCAGTTTTGTGACTATTTTGTTTCTAGGATTTTTGTGGAACCTTCTCCCAAATAACCTGAAAGACAAATTTTAGTGGTCAATGCACCTTTTAGATACTACACATCAACACAATGATGTAAGTTAACAATGTAAACATAAAACAAAGGCATTTTCTGTACAAATAGGTATTCCATATGTGCACAGCATCACGCAATTAGGCTTTAGCTAAAAACTATTCTATATGCGAACGGCAGTGACATGTTGATTCTTCTTTTTTCTACTTTTACTAGATTAATTCACTTCTTTCTTTTAAAGATCATATCCCGACATGCTGTGGACCATTTTATTTGGGATGATATTTATATTTAAACTTTATTTTCCCGGAGGCTCTTGGTCTCACGCATTGTATATATCTCTTCAAAAAGAGGTTTTGTACAAAAACAGAAATGTCAATAGTTGGAGAGATAAAATATGTAGAAGGGACAAGAATTTTTTTTTTTGTCCCTTCATCATGTGTTTTATTTTAACTATTTTTTTTAACTTTTGGAGAGGAAAGAGGATTTATCTTTCTTGCATTGTGACTTTAGGTAGTGACATCTATGTCAAAATCTTTGACTTTCCCTCTACATATTTTATTACAATTTCAGCATTCTGTCATGAGTATTCATCTGAACGGATCACCAATTTACGCCAAGCCATGTGGAAGAGAATTGGAAGTCTGTCACATTCTCAGAAGATCAAAGACTTAAGGAAAATGTGGAAATCTGGAGCCATGTTTTGATTAATAAAATAGGAATATGATAACTAGAAGACTAGGTCTATCCATTATGTAATGGATGTTGTCTTAAAGTTGTGACCTTGTGAAACAAAAGTATTACCTGATTTGCGTAGGCAAAATTATTTGAAGATGTACATCCAGATGAGTTTGCTTCCTAACAAAAAAGCACAGTTTGAAGAAGGAAAGAAGAGAAGGGGAACTAGTGAAGACAGCTGTAGAATTAGTGTGCTGAAGTATTAAGACAAAAATATTTAGGCTCCTATCTTTCGATCTGGCAAAAATATAAAGACCGTGATGAAGAAAGACGTGCATTTTATAAATCATAATAATTACATATATCTACCAAAGTTCGGGTCACTCTGTGGTGAGAATTAGAATCAGAATGTTTTTGTAGGGAATTGGTGCATTTCACATGTATCAGAAACATGATCCAATTGTCATAATAAAGTAATAAGAGCCTTTGAAAATCATTGTAAAGTGTATAAATTTCTTTGATGTTTTTCATCACTGGAGATAAAGGAATTTCAGTATCTGAGACATAGTCAGTTTCATTAAAGGGGGTAACTGGATCAGAATTTAGCCAATATGGATAAAAATAATGATTTTTTTTTGTTTTATTGATTTTTCAAATTTTAATATGTTTAGATTCATTTTTTCATACTTTTAAAAGTCAGTGGACCAGAGAAATAGCCATAGTCCACCCCTAAAGAGACCCAGTTCCTACCATTGTGGCACAACTTTTTTTTTTAAGAGTTGGAATGTAGCCACTTAAACAAGCAGTTAAGGTGTAAGTGTTGCATATCATTGGAAAACTCATTATCAAACTACTCCAAGGAAGAAAAAAAAAACCTGTGAATTATGAGGATTCAGCTTGTAGGAAGAGTCAAATTTGCCCATCAAACAATGAGTGAATAACCATTCTTCTCTGAAATCCTGTTGGTAGTATGTTTTGTCTTTCAAATTTTGAAAGCTGATTTTCTCAATTTGCTTTTTTCTGCAAACATGTTTATGCAGAGTCTCAGAATCTCAAGAACTATGCACTCCATAGGGTCCACATTTGGGACAGTTTCACTGATTGTTAGTCTAGGCCATAGGCTATTTGGTTTGGTTATGATCAGTATGTGAAAAAACTTGACAAATTTTTTCTTTTATACCCCTATTTTGCATCAGGTTTAATTTTTGGAATTTTTTTCAAATTTCCATGGCAACTTTTAAACAAACTTTTAAAAAAAAATTTTGAGTATGTTACATCTTCTAGTCATGCGCAACAACATGTAAAAGTTTCTCTTTTAAATTTAGTAAAATATAATAAATCTGACTAACCCTAACCCTAACCCTTAACGAAGTCACCGTTGAAATCACTCAGAAACATGCAGTTCATTGATAATCGTCAGTGATGTGAAACCTTGAGTTCAGTGTCTTTATCAACTGTCAATGCACAGTTAGCTGACAGATTACATTTATAACTTGCATGCGGAAATCCTTGATATTTATAATCAGTAAACTTTACTGAATTCCAGGACAAGTGAAGAATTCTGGAAAGAGATGACTGTTGAAAATTATATTGGAGATGAAATGTATAAAAAATATTGACAAATTACTGAGCAAAGAGCTTTGCAAGTCATTTTGGATGAACAGATTTTGTCTGCAAGTTAATTGTTTGATGCTAAGATGTGTAGTGTTGATGGTGAAGCCTACAAAACAATTACCAGACATTAGAATAGATTTGATACTGTCTTGTTACAGGGTTTTAGGCAGACTGCAGTAGATTTTTTAAAAATTTCAGTTCACAATTTCTGAACAGTATTTATATTGCATTTTGTGTCAATAATTAAAGATTTGAAATTACAACAACTTCATCCTTTGTTATAGTTAAATTCGTTTAAACACTGTATGTTTGTTCCTCGCTTATTCATATTCATGATTCATCTAGCTGTTACAAGTACAATTTTTGAAAATTTTATTCCTCATTTTGACAGAAGGGACAAATGAAAAAGCAAATATGCATACTCTTTTTTGACATAATCCAAGGGGAGGCATGTTTGTTATTTGTCTTCCTTGTTTCTCTTTTGTTTGTTTGTTTGTTTTTTATTTAATTTGAACTTTTCTTCACATTTTGTCAACTGCTTGATAGCTAAACTTGAGATCATAGATGGGATGAAATCACTTGTAAAAACCAGATGTAAAATTGTAAAATTCATCTAAATCCGTCATTACCTTGATTTCCCTTCAAAGAAACCAAAAGCCATGGAGATATAAACTAATTCAATCCAAAGAAATTGAAATTATTATGGATCAAATGAAGGTTTTGCTTTTGTCATTCATAGAATCCTTGTAACTCATCTGTTTGTCATTGTCATCTGTCAGATGTGTGCAGCTGACAATCCAAGGGAGGTTTGAAATGTGAAGAATGCCCATGATATGCTTTATAATTTTTAACCATTGCTATGTGCCTGCTGAAACATCAGATCCATTTTGCTGCTTCTCAGTCATCATCAGACGTTTGTCACCTTGCAAGATAACCTGCTTGCCATCATGACCATACATATCACTTGCCTGCTTCCTATCTGATGGATGCATTCAAGGTGGACTCCTTTTTCTCCTTTCAGGATTTTGTCAGCATCACTCTCGGGAGCTTCCCACTGACATCAGAAGAACCATTCAGCAGAAGATTGGTTATGCAAAGTTCTACTTTGTAAAGAAAACACAAGACCCTGACTCACCCAAAACTACGCCTGCTTCAATCTCTGTAGAAGCATCTCCACGCCGAATGTCGATGGAAATGGCTCGCCGTGGAGCAGGAGGATTGCCCTTGGATCTGCCTATTAAAATGCATACCACAGGGAGAAGAGGCAGACGGGCAAGTGAAAGTCTATCTCGAGGCTTATCAGATCAAGCTGATTTGGCTTCACGCCTTCCCTCAAGAACTCCAGATATACCCAGAAGTTACAGTGAAATAGCTGGAGATCTGTCAAGCAGACTGAGTGATGAAGTTTTAACTGGAAGGCTGACTGTTGGTGCCACCAGCGATATGCTCTCTGATAGACTTCCAGCAGACATGTCCAGCAGGCTCACAGCAGGAGAACTGACTCGCAGGATATCTGGTGATATCTCAAACAGACTTTCAAGTGAGTTCCCAGGAAGGCTTGCTAGTGATTTGTCTGGAAGGGTCTCATCAAGTGATCCCACAAGCCGAGTGCCTGATGATCTTTCAGCAAGAACAGCCAGCGATCTTTCAACAAGATCATCTGATCTTCCCAGTAACAGGATGTCATCTGAGAGGATGCCTGGAACTGCAGTAGATGTCATGTCTGGGAGAACAACTGAAGCTAGCCTGAGTGAACTGGCCAACAGAATGGGATCAATGCCTGCAGGCATGTCTAGAGGTTTTCTGGATATGTTGAATAACATTTATCCAAGTAACTAGGGAGAGGAAGCTGGTAACTCTTCAAACAGGTGCACCTTGACACTCCTTGTTGTCTGAAAGATTGAGATTTTATAGAACTTGTTTACACTAACAAACGTCTTTCCTTTACATCACACACTTCATGTTTAGTGTGCTGGCCGTTGCACAAGTCTTGTTGTACACTTAAGTGATAGCACCGTTTTATTTTGCTGTATTTTACCATTGATCAGCTGGATGTCTATTTTGTTTGATCCCATGTTATGCTGCGTCAGTTGCTATGTTTGTACTCAGGGCTGCTAACTGGGAAAAGTTATGTGGTGAGTTGTCCAGACTTGGAAGAGATTCCAAGTTCCACAATCTCAGAAATTTTTCTGTTTTTTTTTCACTGAAAGTTGCCAGATGGCAGCTTTTATAATACATTCGAGTCCGCTTAATTCAAATTTGCTGGGGCCACCCTAATGGGTTCGATTAAAGAGAGTTTGACTTCCAGTTTTAACAATTCTCGAAGGATTAATGAGGCATTATTTAATTGTTTTATTACAGAATTATTTCCTTTATAAAGAAACTGTGCTATGGCTTCCGAACTTCGCCTTTATCTTAGATTTATGCCCACAGGTTTAATCTGATTGTTAGCCCAAATAAGGCTGCCTTGAAAGCGAAAGTAGAGTAAGGAAGAGGCAGTATGATGTCGTAGTATTTAGTCATGGAAAAGGCTGTTTGTATACATGTAGTTTCAGCCTTGAAAAGAACTTGACGAGTAGGCCTAGGTTTTGGCCCTGAAAAGGACTATTAATAAAGTTTTAGTCCTGGAAAGGGCTGTTGAGTAAGTTTTAGCTCTGAAAAGGGCTATTAATAAAGTTTTTACCCTGAAAATGGTTAGAGGAAGCCATCACATAGTCTGTGAGGGTGTCTGTATAAAGCAAGTCAACTGCAAGTGAAAAAAATGAGATAAGCACCCTAGAGAAGGTTGAAAGGCGTGAAATAACCTAACCCAGCGAAAAAAATGGAGTGTGATGTAGAATCTGGCTTATCTATTACAGTGCTACTAGGATGAAGACAGTGATCATAATGCCCTATTATTTTGTAGCTGACACACTTCCATTTACCACACAGTTAGTCTGTGACATGTACACTTGTAGAACATGTATGTGTATAGTTGTACTGTAGGCTCTGCCGGGATGTTTGATTGTCGAGCGATTGCTTGGCAGTGCTGACCCCCGTATGCTGCTCACCACCCCCTTCCCCCTCCCCCTACCCCCCACTGAACACGTAAGGCCTACTTAAGCCAAGCCACATACAGCGTGGCGTACACTCAATATACATGTACATGTAAATTCATTGTCTAACCCTGTCGCCCCATTCGCAGCGCTGTCTCCTTTGTTTTTTGCTTTGGGAGGAAACCACTTGGAGAGGACAAAAACCGATTTTTACCTTGTGGGGCGCTGACCAGTTCGATTTAAAGGAAACTCCCGGTGATGGCTTCTAGTTATGTGAGAGGCATTTAATAGGAGCAAAGAGGGCAAAAAATCTATTGTTTTGTTTTTATTTGAATTATCAGGAATTCAGATAATCAGAGTTCAATTTGAGTGGACTTCACTGTATCATAATACATGTGTAAATAATAAAAGTTGTACAAAAATGTTTTTGTGAGAGGCAGTCAAAGTTTATTTTTTATCACACAGGAGGAACTGGAGAAAGATCAAGGCTTGTCAATGCCAATGTCATCTTTAATGCTGAATCAAAAAACCTTAAGGCAAAGCATGAATGTTTGGTCAAATTTTCCCAGATATCGCAGAGAGAATACTGTATTCATGGCATGAAAAGAGAGGATTGCAATTTAGATTGTTATTACAGTTAGCTCTGCTTGAGTTGAAGTCACTTGATTTGATCCTCAGTTGAACCAATTTTTTTCTTAAGAACAAACATGGCAGTAACTTAAATTCTGTGAAACTAAAACAGCTGTGTTGAATTCAACGCATCTGTTGCAATGCATGGGTTGATTAGAATTTTCATCCCCAATCATTTAATGTTACATGAATATAACAACAGTTTTTGTTGTTGTTGTTGTTAGCATTGTGATTTCAAGGTCAAAGTGACCAACAGTGTTTCAAATGGGTTAGTTCCGTATGACCTTATGACTGAGCAATAATTAAGAATAGAGAAACAGGGGCGGGGTTGTGAGGATGTGTGTTTATAAGAGATGAGAAAGAGAGTGGGGAGAGGGGATGTGAAAGGAAGTAATGTAGCCACACATGCTCAGTCTCAGTTTTGTTCAGCTTTGCCATGGGCCAGGGGCTTAGCTTTAGAACAAAAACATGTGGTATGAAACTCAATATTTCAAAGATCAGACCCATGAATCGACTGGGCATCAAATTCTAGCGCAGTTTGAAAACAAATCCATGTCACCACCTTATAAGTTTCATAAATCAGAATTTCTCTTTGATCACAAAAGATGGTGATGGCTTCACAAGTTGATGTTTTGAAAAGACATGTATTGAACTTTGGCAACAAATGCAGAACAGTGAGATGAGTGGGGGTGAGGGAAAAAAAAGCAATCTAGTAATCGGATAATCTAGTGCTATTATTCAAATGATATAAAAAGGCACCGCAAAGTTACTGAATGAAGTCCAGCCCAACTATGGATGTGTTGATACTTTCTCAACTCTCCCAGTGACATCAACTTAAGCGCAGTCAACCGTATATTGTTGTTGTTGGTAATGAATTTCACCTTTTACTTGCTTTGACTATTTGTATATACATGTAGCTTGCATATTTGCATGGGATCGCAAATGTACAAAAGCAAAACCTGTCCATCACATGATTGCCTCAATTCACTGAATGGGTGATACCAGATGCTGTTGTCTCACTTTCAAAATGAAGTGCATACATTTTATTACAGTTGATTTCAGACACTGTGAATCATTGTTAGATCTATCATGTCTTCTTATTAGTTGCTTGAGAAAATGTTAATTGTTGCCATTTGTTGTGTTGACTTGAAAGAATTCATTTTTAAGAAAGCAATGTGAATTGAACTGAAGCCTTAATTTTCATTCCCAATATATCTGATAAGCCTGTTTGCTCATAGTCCTAGTCTTAACACCTTAAAGTACATATTTTTATTTGTTTGTTTGTTAATTAGAGTTATTGTAGAAAATAACCTTTAATTTTAACAGGAAGATGATATATGTATAAATAAAGAGGATTTTGGCATCACTGTGTTTTGGACATGATTGAAGAGAATGAATTGCATCAGAATCAGAATGTGAAACATGTGGAGCCAATAAGCATTGGAATTGTAATTAAAAGCTCAACATACTGAGTTTTTAACATATATATATGAGTAAGTATATTTCATTATGGTGCCTCATGATATGATAGGTCTACAAGAAATGTTTTTGCTGGGGTCTGGATGAATATTTCAGGAGGAAAAAAGCTATGTGTCCCAACAGTGATTGGAAAATATAGACTGACCACTGAACCTAGAAGTTGCTTTTTTTTTCTTAAGTTGAATCGTATTAATTATGTCATATTTACATAATATATTGTGTTATTACCATTGTATACATGTAATTACATTTGATTGCCTTAAGGGGGGGTGGGTCCTGAAATATGGATTTTGCTCAAAAAATGCGATTTGGGGTTTTTGTTTTCTCTTAAAAGCCCTTTTCTGCATTTAAAAATGGTATCAAAAAGTGGATATGTCCATTCTAACGTGTTTGACCAATGGTCATTCAACGT
>JBCEWB010109902.1:0-11844 GCA_039654565.1 Peronia peronii
AGAGAGGGCTAGTATGTAAAAAAGTGCTGTTCCGAGGCTGAAAGCCGAACAAAAAATTCTCCATGTCCATTTTTCGAGGAAAAAGAACTTCAAATGCGTTTTTCTCAAAACCCGGTTTTTTGACAGTTTTTTGCTATCTACTTTTTTTTTTCGAAACGGATTCTAACCAAATTTGTTATACATCATTTTCATAATAAGACTAAAAAAAGTATGTAGGCACTGCCCATTTGGTTGGTAAGTTTTAAAGAAAAATGGGTTTCTAGTATGAAAAAATGGTGAAATTTGATTTTTTGTAACATAGCATTTTCAAAAATTTCTAGAAAATTTTCTATTTCATAGGGAGGGCTGAAAATATGTAACTTTTTAGACATTACATCAAACAATAAGTTCACCGAGTTTTATCAATTTCCTTTGAAATTTGACAGAAGATTTTAAAATTAGTCAATTTAGAGACGCCAAAATCCAATATGGCGGTGTTGCCATGGCAACTGTATAAAAGAGTCATTCTTTTTTCAGTTTTCCTCTAATTTTTATCATGCCGAATTCGATAGAAAAGGTTAAAATAGTCCATCTTTAATAATAAAACAAAATCACCTCCAGGACGCGCCTCCCCTGCCCCCCCCCCCTCCCCCCCTCAATCCCAATATGAAATTTATCTCAATAAAAAAAAAAAAAATGATAAATCAGTCATTTAGTAAATAGCACTGACAACTATGACCAATAAAGGGAAAAAAAATTTAAAAAGAGAGAAAAAGAAAAAAAATTTTTAATGACATGCATTAAATATCCTGAGTTTGATCTCTTAAATTTGTTATATACTTCTATTATTATTACTTCTTTCAACCGAACTTTCAGTAATTGTGATGTATAAGGCTGACTTACTGAGAATGTGTGTGTTGTTTGCATTTACTTTTTAAAATAAGAGATAAGATGAAGACAAGACTGAATGAAAAAAATGACTAAAATGAACTGACAAAACCAAATGAATTAATGAACTGAAATTACTCATATCATGCAAGCACAGAATTAGAGGCAAACTGAAACAAGAACAATACGTGAAGAGCTTAAACAAAAATATACCATGCCCAAGCGAAACACAACCCAAAATGATAAACAAAACAAAAAAACTGAACTGATGTCAAAAATGCAGAGAAATACATTTTGTAGACTTGCATGTTGTACTAAGATATAACCATGAATGCTCTTGTCAACTGAATATGCATGTAGTGATGGCCATAAGGATTTTTTTTTTTTTAAAGCTTCATTACCATTACTGCAATATGTGCAGAAGAAAAATGACACAGATCATGCGAGATAATGCAGAATGACTGAACAGAGCAGTAGAAACCCACAGAATGAAATAAAAGTTTAGATAGCTATATATTTGAAACGTGTGATTAAAAAAAAAACATGAAAAAAAAGCACGAGAAATTATTGTTATCGTGAAAGTATATCTAGCTTTTACTTAGAAACTGCTAGTGATTTCTAACAACTACTTCTATAATAAGGATATCACAGAAGCACTGAGTAAATTTTTTATCAAGAGTTTAAAAAAGGGTTGTCATCACAACCACAGAATGTGGGAATGTTCTGTAGTTTTAAGAGATCAAAGACGGACAAGAGCATAAAAATATATTTTGTAAGAGCAAAATCTCACCAGGCACCAGACGAAACAACTCTTAAAATACTGACATATCAGTGTGAGGTATTTCAATATATTGCTCAAGTGCTTCAGATATAGCTTTACTTTATCAATTTTGTTATCTTTTAAGTTGTCAAATTATTACAATGCGAAGACTGAACTTCTGCAAATTATGTAGCATAATATGACAAAATACTGTAGACGAATTAAATTTAAACAAGAAATAAAACAAAACAAACAAAAAAAGCATCAGAAAACCCCAAAGAAAGCACTGAAATGCAAGACAATGAACTTTCATTATGAGCTTGTTAATGCGGAGAGCCTGGGGATGCAATGCTCCATGCTATGAAATGACTGAGCTAGGAAACAGTCACAAATATATCAATTTCAATTCTCTATACTTAAGAGCATTTTGCAACCATTCTAAAAAAATGCTGTGTGGTGAAACTGTTCCACTAATGTTAAAACTGATGGTGAAAACCAACTAGGTCAGTAGGAAGGGAAACACGGGGTCTATCAATCTAATGTTATTTCTCAAATAAAACTGCCGGGCCATAACACTGAAGACAAAGTTCATTCCAACAAACTACAATAATTTGTTGTCATAATTTACGTAAAGTGTAAACTGTTCAGTTTTGAGAAGTACATTATATTCATTCATACAAAGCAGCTAAAAAAAATGAAAACATTTGCTATTACTTAGTTCACTCAAATATCCCTCTTCCCATATCACTAATTTTACAGTATTAGCATTATCTTATGAAATTCTGTAAACTACAAATTAATTACATTTACACTATCAATTTTAAAACTTTCTTCATTTTTTCCAAAAATAAAAATGCACCATTGATTTCTTTTCCTGCTCTAAAATTTAGCGGATAACACATTGCCATTCAATTTGGTGTCAGGTAAAGTCTCAAATGGTAAAGTAGGACATCAGCCGGAATGTAACAGTGCTTAGACTACAGAAATTATACTGACACTAAGCCTTCATGGAGCATCACATACTGTCAGTCAAGTCAATGTAACAGGGAGATTAGAACAGCTAGCGAGCGCAGCAACTAAGTGTTGTTAGATTTCCATCACCAATGGCACCAGGTTAGTGATGCACAATTTACCTTTACGATCTGTTCTCTATTACTCAGCAATGATTTCATTTTGTTCACCTGAAATTTGCAATCATAGATTTCAAATAAATTCAACGTAGGCAAGAGTAAATGCAAGGAACCATGTCTGATGAAGACAACTGTCCAATCCAGAATGTTCAATGTTGTTTGGTCCATATGACATACTGAATGGGGACTTTTGACTGTGACAGCCAATGTCTGAGATATACAGATTTTGAATCTGCAGTAGGAATGGATCATGTGAATAATGGTGTGTAAAGTGAAGCATCAATCACACATAAGGTCATGATAGTTTGGAAATGGATGATGCCAACATGATTGATAAGTTTTACACATAACACAGGGATGTCAGTTTTGCAATATAAAAGTTGTGAAACTCATTTCATCCTACATTTTGTGTAAAATTAAAATATCTATGAACAAAAAAAAGAAAGAAAAAAGACTGAAAAGTTCAGGACCAGCAAAAAAGTTTATAAAAGCCAAAACTTCTGTTTTCATACTGAAGTAACAAGTCTGACATCTCATTTCCTATCTCCTAAAAGCTGATTTTGCCTTATGTTGAAGTGATGGGCTCACCTCAGCTGAACAATTTATTGCATACACAGAGAAGACTGTACAAGATAACTGAGAGAGTAGGAGATACAAAGAAAAAATAAAACGATGCACAGACTCAGATAAACGCTGCTACGATGGGAACAATGATTAAAGACGAAACAAACACAAATGGTCAAATATGAAAAGTGAAAATGATGATCTGAATGCCTACGTCAATGATATGTCCTACACTGAGGGATAAAAAAAAAATAAATTTTTAATTAAAAAAAAAAAAAAGAGTGCCTCTAATGAATACAAAACACAAATATCTACTTGTTTGTGGCAATATATATCACATAATACTCAATCACACAGTTTTTCAATTGTCTACTACTCTATTGCTAACAGTGGAAATGTGGAATGCAGGCATGCACTGAACATTTTTGGATGATGTAAAAAAAACTTATTTCATTACACTGTGAATTCATTTAATCAGTTGTCTTTGTATATTCAAATATGAAGTCACCTGCCTTTGATGCGTGTAGAGCACTGAAGAAAATGTACTTTTTTCACAAACCGTTCTGATCTTATCAATAAATATTCCACAACTACTAATATGATGATCTGTTCTCAGGTTGAACTCATCCATGCAGGGAAAATAGAAATTAGGAGCATAAAACATATTAATTTTCTCTGATTTTTCCACGGCCTTTTCAATCAAGCATGTCAGCAACACTATAACTATAAATATGCCCTGTTACAGTGGGCTAAGTTCTATATCCAGCGATATACTTTGACAACACAAAACAGATATGCTGTCTATATAGAATGAACTACAGTACCTAACCTAGGCCTTCTATCCCCTAATATCTAACTTACTGGAGTCAATTCTTCACCACCTTCTGGCGCTGAATTTTCAACACCATCAGGTGCTTTTTTCCCATCCTCAGCTTCAACTGTTGTCTTTTCTTCAGGCTAAGCCATAAGCACAACAGTTTTAGTCGAGACAGAAAATGTGGAGTTTTCAGGTGAGTCAACATTTGGAAAACAATAATGTGAAACATTTAAAACACATTACCAATGCTGCCTCCCTTTCCCTTTCCCAGTGAAAGAGAAACATAAAGCTAAAATGTTGGATGAAAGCCAGGAAGAAAGGAAGTGAACATGTGCTTTTATGTGAGACTTGGTGGGTAATATACTTCATCTAGGTCGGACTTCATTAACCCTCTCAATGTCAACATGTGCAAAGGGTATGTTTTTAGAAGGAAAAGCATCAAACAGATAGCATTAGTGGATGTGGAACACACCATGTAGCTTCATGGAAGGGTCTGACATATGTTACTGGCAAATGAACAAATATGGTCTGTGTCTTAAAAAGTGACTGGCTATTTCATTTATTTCAAATCTGCCCCTCCAATCACTTTTTTTTTTTTTTTTGTATCCCTCAGATTTAACACGATTTTGATCCAAAAACTGATGATAAATCAAAATGCTGTCAACAGAATATTTTACAGAAAAGGGCTGGGTGAAATAGAACAGTGAAAGAGCCTGTGCGGGCTTTCGACCATTTCTGAGCCCTGTTGTGAATTTTGTAGCATAATAAGCTGATGAACACACAAATATTTAAAAAACTTACCTCCATGTTCTCTCTATCTGTTTTCTCCCTCATTTCCTGAACATTCCGTTCTAAATTTGAGCGCTGCAAAATCAAAACAAGATTTAAATTATACTCAAAAACAATTGTGATATGCTTCTTATAAAAATCTGTATTTCTTACAGGTCTTACCGATTTCCATCAGGAGCTGAAATATTATCTGCTATACTGGTTCTCCTTTTTGTTTATAAAATCGATGTTTAAACAGTTTGTCTGCCACAAGTGGCCTTACCCCCATTTCAAATACATTTTCAAAATACACAGAATAAATATATTAAAAATATAAACACAATTTAAATATTTTTTGACATTCTTCAAAATACAGAACAAGTCGCATAATTTGTTTTTCAAATGAGAATAAAGACTTAATAAAATGACTGTTTCATTAAACTCAATAACATTTTGCAAAGAAAAAAGTTTGCTATGTTTCTATCATCCTGCATAAACTTTCTCTCTCTTCTCCATCACTAAGGAAAAGAATCTGCAGCAAACAGGTGATAATAAAGGTCATACAGCCTTATCTCACATCAGCAATGTCATTGTTTTCATGAACACATCATAAAATGTTCCACAATCTTTATCTTAACATATGAACACATCAGAAAATGTTCCACAATCTTTATCTTAACATATGAACACATCATAAAATGTTCCACAATCTTTATCTCAACATATGAACACATCATAAAATGTTCCACAATCTCTATCTTAACATATGAACACATCATAAAATGTTCCACAATCTTTATCTTTACATATGAACACATCATAAAATGTTCCACAATCTTTATCTTAACATATGTATACATCATAAAATGTTCCACAATCTTTATCTTTACATAATGTGCTTGCAGTATTGAGTAAAACTAGAGTATTGTGTTTGGAATAAAAGAAAATTTAAGAATCAGTACAGATTATTACAACAAGTAAAAAGTCTGTTTTCTCACTGAGGCAGGCTGTGACATCTCTGCACTTTCAAGAAATGGACCTTTCTTAATTACCTGGATTGCTCTCCGGTGCCAGAAGAACATTAAAATGATTTGAACAAACTCTACTTCTGGTCTCTCAAAATGATTTAGCCTACTTTCAAGTTGACTCAATCAATCATTATACCTGATTTTTACTGTACCAATGACCATTTCTTGACTTGCTTAGAAAAAATGTTAGGAAAAAATCATGGCATTTCTAGACAATGATAGAGCACTGCAGGACGCCACTGTTCACTGTATTTGTGTGAAGTGGAAGTGTATCATAAAAAGGACATTCATCTGGGGTTAAGTGTCCTAATCTGCGACACTTACATTTTGAATATGCCTTTCAGCCACTTGCAGATAGTTATCTCGTCCCAACCTGTGCATACATAACATCCCAGTTTTCGCAAAGTGATGAATACCCCATTTCATTATTATTACTCTTTCACCACTTTGCAAAAATGATAATATCCAACAATGCTGAGCAGCAAGAGCTCCAGTGATAGACAAAAGAAACAAGACACCTTATCGTCTAATTCATCCAGTCTTTTCTGAGCTTCTTTCTTCTGAGCATCAAGCTGTGCCAGAGTGGCATTGAGGGAGTCCAGCTCCTTCTGTAACACTTGCACTTCGCTCTGTCTCAGTTTGATATCTGCCTCTTGTTGAGACTTGTCTCGCTCTAACTGCAGCTTTTCTCTGCAAGAGTCCACATCAATCCAATATTAGTGAGAAAAACATCACAATTCGCATGTTACATCACGCTCAAACTTACGATGACTTCACAGAAAATTTGGCTTCAGATGCTACATTTTGGTCCCCATATAAAATTAATTTGGCTTTATCTTGTTCACAAAGTTCACATTCAGATGTTTGCACTGAATACCATACAAGTACCTTTTTTAAATGTAAAATTATAAACTGGATGGGTGCTTTTTTTTTTTTTAAAACCTTTTCAAAAAGCCTTTCATAAGAATGATGAAATCTAATAAAATCTGTAAACTCATGGTCATAAAATGCAAACATAATGTTTGGTCCTGATAACAAAGTGATTCCTGGATAAATGGGAATCTTAAGATGTTTGTAGTTGGAGTAGATTTAAAATTGTGGTAGGATGAGGTGTTTTTTTTTTTTTTTTTATTTGCATGGATTATTAACACTGTTGTGCAGTTTTTGCTATTTCTCTTCATTGTGTATACAATTATGACTTCTTTCTTTTTTTTCTGTTGTTGTTCTCACTAAAAGGTTGAATTTTCTTCATCAAAAACTTCATAAACCAATTCTATTTTGAAAACAAGACAAAACAAAATAGAAAACAACACACAAAAACAAATACAAACGAAAAAAAAAAAAAAGGACATTTAAAAAAAAGCTTTGAAAACAAATGACCGGTTTCTGAGTTAATTACAAACAGTTTAACAAAGAACTACATACAAATGAACATGGCCAAAGTTATGTAACAGGTCTCTTGTTCAGACAGAATGAACTTAGAAACTACAAAACCATAAACTGGATCAGAAATGCTAAAAAAAAAAAAGAAATGCCCAATATTCTCACCTGGCCAGATAGAAAAGAAAGGAACTATAATGGATCAAATAGACAGACAACAGCGAGCAAGGAAATCTGGGTATCACATTCATCATCACTGAATTTAATCTGAATAATACTAATATCTCTTCAATTGTGAATCACAAACAAAAATAAAATTTTACGATAACCCTGAGTGGGAAAACAGCAGAAGATTAACTAGAAAAATAAAAACAATGAGAGATGAGAGACACAGAGAAAAGTTACGCACAAAATATGAAATGATCCCGGGGTAAATCTAGATCTCTCTGAGATGAGAGTCTGACAGAAAGCACATGAGTGAGAATAGTACTGATATATAGTTAAAAAAGATGACAGATGCGTTTCATCTTTTCCACATAATATCTCGCAAAACTTCTTTTCATGCTAAATATGATTTGATGTCTGTATTCATTAAATATGTGAATCCACTATAAACCAAAGAAAATAAATAATATATACTCTAATTTTTAAAAAAAAAATATCTTGCTGATGTTTTGTGAGAAGGTTAATTCATGTAATATAATATTGTAAGCAAATTAACAAAGAACACAATTCTTTTTCAAAACAATCCTGCTAAAGATTGCTGAAGTCATACACCTCATACAGGACAATATCAATCGTCAGTTCCTTTGAGATTGTGAATGATGCTTTTATTCTAGTTCTAGCCGTGACTTTTTTTTTCTAAACAACCGCATTCACTCATATCAGAACTTTATAATGTCATGGAACTGATTTATGAACCAAGAGTTCTACTGCATACTCGACAGCTGATGATACTTTTTTTTTTTTTCAAACCAACAAAGTAACATCTACAGGAGCACCAATATTTAATTGAATTGTTTTTAATTATTATTTGTTTGTGCTTAAATCTATTTATGAGGAGAGCCTGTTCCTTCAGTACTTGCTCATGATGTCCTTATAGTTTTTTTTTTTCACTGTTCACTTTGAAGTCCGCAGAGCAGTCACATAGGAGCATAAGAGACAAGGGTCTGATAGTGATGAACATTCGATATTTGTCTTGTATAAAAGAGGGCAAGCCACATCAGCTACAATATTAAAATGTGCCAAGAAACTTTCGCTTTTAGTCACGTAATAAAACTTGGCAAAAAGTGATTGTTGAAATGGAAATGGGTTAAACAGATTTATTACTCATTAATTAAAATATTTATCATTAATCATACTTACTTTTTTATATCATCTATCTCTTTGCTGATCTGATCTAATTCTTTGATGGCTGAGAAATCTGCTACATGACTGTATGGGCCAGCATTGGTGCCATCCTGAAAGAAACATACCACATGATGAAGAATTGCATAGCAGCTGACATAATTTTGCCTTATGCCAGTCTGACACAAAAGAAAAAATAAAATGAAAGAAAATAAAACACAAAACAAAACAAAACAAAAAAAAAAACCCAGTCAAAATGATGTAGACTTCCAACTATAAGATACCGATTAATATTCTAGAGAATTGATTGACTACAAATGCGCATATGACTTTTCAAACTAATTAATTTGTACAACTGTGAGTAAGATTTCCTTGTCAAAAAATGGACAGATCACATTTTTTTTGAAAGAGTGTCTTTTCAGCCATGCCATAAAATCTCTACATTGAAAAGGGAATTCATGGAAATGCCTGTCACTATCCCCATCTAAATGAACAAGGTCTGCATCTTTGTTTATCCTCCCGTTTCCTTCTTTCTGATAGTTTAAGATACCAGATTCTCCAGCAATAAGGGTTTCTCTAGAGCTTTTACCCGGACTCCAAAGGCTCCTGGATCTGCCACGGATCTCATGGATGGGGGAATCATTTCAGGTGTGAGCTGAGGCGGAGGTTCCACTCCCTTCAGTTTCTGTTGTATGAGGTGCATGGCTAGAGCAAACTGTTCAGCATTCAGTTTCCCAACACTCTGACTATCACAGAGACCCCTGAAGGACAATCCAAAAAAGAGAGGTGTTGGTAATTTTGTGCTACAAGACAACAATGACTACCTGACACCACTCTACTGAATGTGCATTTGATATCTGGTATTTTTGTTCACTAACACCTATACCACAACGATACAAACATATTGGCAGGGTAAATCTGTGCAAGAAAAACAGTACACATATGTCTTACGCCCAGAGCATATGAGTCGTAAGTTGCGCCGGGCGATCACGCGTTACAGCTGTCTTTAACTATTTTCCGACTCAGATACCAAAAAATTTTTTTTTTCAGGTTAGAAAAGGTTAATTTTTGTTTTGTGGAAAACAAATAAAAAATGTTGGTATCTCAGTTGAAAAACAGTTAATAATGGCCGTAACTCAAAATCGCCCAGCGTGACTTCTGACTCATTTGCTCTGGGGGCAAGACATATCTACATCAAGACATCAACATCTACTGCTAGAATACTAAAAGCCATTACTTCTACATCTCTTGCTAATGAAAACTGACTATTCCTTTAGAAGAAAACAGCTACTGCACATCTGTGCTGGCCATATTTTATGCACAAGTTGCACTAAGATATTTGATACCACCTGGTCAAGCAAAAACTCCACAGAGACTGCAAACCTTGAGAATGTCGCATTCAATTAACATTTTTCCCCCCCAGTCCCAGTCTATTCCAATCAGGACAGTTACATCAGGTTTTAGTATCTCTTTACAAACAAAATATAAAAGTAAAAAATAATCTGTAAAGAAGTTGAGCCGAAGTAATGTTGTACAAACACTGCTTTCCTCAAAGTTATTCCTAAATATTTTCTCAAGGAACCTTGTCACAGAATATTCTGAGACTGGCTTTTCTCTTACCATATGTGGGCCAGTATGGTGGTCGGCAGGCCACTCTGAGCCATGACGTCTCTCACATCTGCTCCACTGACAAAGCTGTCATGGTCAGTATCCAGCTTGGTGAAGATCATGTCTGAATTGGTTTTCTCAGCTGCTGTCACCACCCACGGAGGCTGGGACTGCAAATGAAAACAAACAATGCCATTTGTCAACAAAACTGTGAAAAACAGGAGATGCTCACAGTTTAAGTGAAGAAAAAAAAAACATACTTTTTGTTAAAACTTAAATTTTAAAATTTTCAAATCCCCAACATTCTAACAACTTCACAAAACCAGAGACACAATTTTACATCTCATCCACCATCACTGGTTTCAGAGGGACTGGTCACAACATCATTAAAAAAAAAGGATGTATTTTTCTTTTAAAAATGTTTCTTTCATTATTGCAAAATACTCTGAATGACTTGACTTTGAACACAAATGTCTTTAGTTTCGTTACTTCACTTACTATCAAAGAAAAAAAAAAAAGAATACAACAAACAACAATCACTTAGATAAGTTCAGTATAATCATAACGAAATTTCTGCCATACAGCCTGCTAAAATTAATTTCTTTTTATATCTTGACCTACTCTAGTTATTCCAGGAAGAGGAGAATAAAACTGCAAGAGACCTTTGTTTCTCCCTGACTTATTTACACGGCAATCTTAAATTGTGTGATGAACAAAAAATTTCTCTCAGCATGATCTCATACTATGTAAATATGAGGTGCCCTTTTCCATAAGCATAACTTTTATCATTCACCAGGTGTTTTTTCCAACTTACTGCTCCGACCATTCCCTGAGTGGGTGTGGATCTTCCGACCGTTGTTCCACTGGTGGCTGGTAAAGCAGGCAAGACGGGGACTGCTCCTGGCAAGGAAGGCCCCACGCCCCCTAGACCTCCCCCTTTCCGCTTTGATGGAGGCACCAGCCCTGGGCGAAGAATCATGGGGATTTCCTGTCCTTCACGGGCCTGGTAAACGAGGTGCATGGCCTGATGGAAAAAAGATTTTCCAAGTAAAACACCTTTACTGGTTTAAATCCCACACATTGTACTAATATTCTGACTCCAATAATACTGATCTGCTAAATTTAAACATTCTCTCTTTTAATATTCATACCTTTAATTCTTTCTCTCTGTTGAAATGAAAAAAAAAAGAAAGAAAAAAAAAAGAAACACTATGAATCAATATCGATACCATCCAAATAAAAAAAATACATCACAGAGAAAATGACAGGAAGAGGAAACAAAAAACAGGAAGAAAAAAGAACTGCCTGTTAAAAAAAAAATTCTGAACAGACATTTTCTCATAAATGTATAATAGTGATTTCCACAGACATTAATTATTACAATTACATGTGTAAGAGTTACAGCACTATCTGAACCTGTCACCCATTTCACCTAAGGACTTACGAACATTTGCCAAAACGTGGGGAAAATTCTATATCACTAATTGAAACCTCTGGAAAAGTATTAATTTTCATCATTTAAATTTCAAACTCTGCACGTGTATGACAAAATGGATAAGAAATCAGCATGAGCTG
>JBCEWB010109913.1:0-11844 GCA_039654565.1 Peronia peronii
TAGTCAAAACAAACACCCTGAGGTTTAAGCAGTGGCGCCGGCGATGCAGATTGACAAGCCGGCAAGGCGCGCCGCAGTGCGTTGCAGCCCTGAGGCTGGGTCGCAGTTCTAGAGTTAATATCAAAGACACTATCTTGGTAAGACCCGACATTCTCTTTTTCACATCACTAAAAAATATGTGCCCAGCCTTCTAGCCTGTACACACTCTTCTTTGCATCATTAAAAAATGTGTACTGCCCCACCCTATGCATTCTAGTTTTGTATTCAAGATCAAGATCAATCTGTGCTGTAACTCACTTTCTGGATCTTTAGGAAAATGAAAAAATGACATGGATTCAATGGATCTTGAATTTGTGCAACCAATGCATGCACATTACTGCTCTCCTTTTCTTGGTTTCATGACTGCCGCCCCCGTTGTTTACAGACTGTACACTCTCGACACTTGAGGGCGCTGAATGTCGCAGAAAATGCAAACTTAGCCTAGTGTCTGGTCTTCAGCACAGTGTCTTTGTTAATATCATGTTGTTTTTTCTACAGCTTCTGAACATATCCTGGAGGTTTTCTCCCCATATCAGCACTCAAAGAAACAATGGCTAACTTAGCATTGTTTTGGGGGAATGTGAAAGCTGCTTACATTGCAAACTGTCCACTGGTCCTCTAATGGTTTATTTCCGAATCAGGTACAAAGAG
Organism: Peronia peronii; assembly: GCA_039654565.1. NCBI lineage: Eukaryota > Metazoa > Mollusca > Gastropoda > Systellommatophora > Onchidiidae > Peronia > Peronia peronii. The sequence continues at coordinate 691 of JBCEWB010109913.1, forward strand.
AGAATATTGATAAAGCTGAGGGATAAATATGTGTATCACAAATGTTTGCAATGGAAAACATGACAAGGATTCCTTCTTTCATTTATTTTCAGCTCCCTCTAAGTGACACTGGCTCATGAAAGTTGCCTCAAAATTCATTTTACATGGAGCCTTAAAACAAAGATGCTTTGTCAGAATAACAAGATGAAAGTGATGGGTACAAAAATGACACAGCTCGATTTGGTCGGCATTTTCATGAATATTTCAAAATTGGGCTGGCTATGTGCATGGACTCAAGCAGCAGCATACATTTCACCATAATTATACAAATTTGTAGGAAAGTCCCTATCACCTCCACCCATAGCAACTCTAAAAATTTGTTTGTCAATAAGCACAGTTCATTTCAGCATACGTAATTATCATTATCAGCCAGATGTGAAGTCCAGCTCCATCAAATTCACTTTATGTTTAGAATTCACTTATTACTGCAAATTTAAAGTGACCACTAGAACAGCCTCATGTGTTTCCATGTTTATATAAGACAAACAAATGATCATTTTCAAGACAACGAATAGTTTTCATGATGATAAAATTGTTTGGTATTTTCACACTAAATTTAAAGCACCACATCATTGCTGCATGAAAAACATTTACCTCTGTTTGAGCATTTTTCACAGATGAACAAAAGAAGTGATTCAAAGTTTTGCTTTGTAACTCAAAATATTATCTGTAATATGCAATGAAAGGCAAAACCTCAGAATATAGTCTTGGATCATTGATATATATAACCTGTAGAATAACTTTAGGGCAAAGATGACTAAAATGGAATGAGAGTAGAAGAATTGGATTTTTTTCTTTTAGAAAATCAGAGTCCAGTGTTTGTCTTGTGGCACCAATGATAAATGTTTGTACTAACCTGGTGGTGCATCAGGGAATGTATCATAGGGCACCCATGAGTAGTGTGAGTTTCTGGGTGGTTCATATGCTGGTGGAGGGGCTGCGTAATAACCAGCGTTGGGTGGTGGGTAGTAAGCTGGTGGATTGGGAGGACGATTTCTGGAGGCTGGTATAAAAATAAAAATAAGCAAAAAAAAAAAAGAAATGAAACAAAAAGTGGCGCCTAATGATCCAATAGTGAGGCAAACTGAAGCCCTTACAACAAACAGTATTTAAGTCACATTTCATGCATTTCGAACAAAGGAGAAAGTCCAATTGAAGACAAAAGTCATTGAAAAATTAACAGTGAAAAGCTAGTTGGAAGAATCCCAACATCATAAAATGTAAACTGGAATACACTCTCTCAAAATGGCCTTGACTGCTGTTCATACTAGGGTTCTCAATTGTGCAATATATTTTAGAATCAAAATGTCAGTTGCCAATCCTGAATTCTTACAGGCTAAATCAATCCTCACAGCATTAATCAGGAATCATGGAAAGAGCAATCAATGACCACTGTGGTCAATGCATTCTACAGAGGGGGTTGTATACAAATTTTCTAGCCAGGGGAGCCCAGTCCAGAACTGCAGGTTCAGAGATCAACCTCGTGAGTACCGTTTCTTCCTTTCTGCAATAACCTGTAAATGTTGTTTCAATGACAATGTTTATTATCGAACTTTTTTTTTTTAAATTCCAGGAAAACAGAAAAAAAAACCTATGGCCTTCGGAGTGAAAAATGTGACAACAGCATGTTTAAAAGTTTCAAAGTCCCCAGTGATGCAAAGGCTGCTGATTTACAGGGGCTCAACCTAAACTTGTTCCCTTCAGATACTATAAGGCGGAGGTCAAAATAATCCAATCTTGGACTGGGGGGGATCCCCTAAGTCCTTTGTCTGGGCGAGACTAAGGGTGCAAGACACAGGCAGAGGACCGGCGCTCCCCAGATAGCGCGGGCAGCATCTTAACAGAAGGATACTGGCAAAACAGCAGTGCGGGCACGACCCAGCTGCCTTCAACATGGGACGCGGGAGGGGAGGCTGAGCGATGATGTCCTACCTCTCCATCCCAAGTCCTAGGCAACCTTTTACAAAGCGGAAGCCAGTTAAGCAAAATCGGGTGCAGACAGAGAGGTTGCTAGTGACCCCCTCTCAAGAACAATCACCGTATCTGGACCCCATACTTTGTGGTGTCATTCATACCACAAAGTCTCATGGGGGGGGGGGGGGGGGGGGAAGGGTTTTTTCAAGTTGCCCACCCCTCTCCTCCTCTCCTTCCCTCTTCTTATTGTAACATGGCCAACTGGCCACAGGCAGTGGAAGTGCAAGGACAGGGAAGCTGACAATAACAGTACCAAATACACGTGAAAAATGTAATGGGCTAATATCCCGATATGGCACAGTCACTTGAGGCAAGCCGAAATTAACAGATAATCCAAAACGACTAAACTCCAATCCTGTCTCAATTTTACATTTTTAATGAATCACTCAATTAACATGAAAATCATTATAAAACCTATACAAAACCTTCAGCACTGTCATTTTACACTTAAGACTAACTAGCAAATATTTTTCTATCAAGTCAAATTATGGCAATGAAAATGTGATCTTATGGAGCATAAATTTCTCATCAGTTTTACACCTAAAACAATGTGCTTTGACATCAATCTTACCAAGGGAAGCTGCTGTGAGCATTGCTTTCCCAAATTCAATGGCACCTCCATGTGTAAAGTACATCTTGAACTTTGCTTCTCCTTCCCAGTTTCCTGAAATAAAATACCATTACAACATTAAAATTAAAGAATCTGAACTACAAGTTAGAAAAACTAAAAGCATGTGAACTAAGAGCAGTATACCATACAAAAGGCTGAATTCATATAAATAATTAAATATTAATGAAAAACTTAACTGCTTTCACACAAATCCCTATTCTCCCACTGGCAATAGGCAGATTCCAAAGAACAATGTGTCGTGGCAAAACCAATATTCAAAGCCAATATTTTCTCACAGTGTCTATTTGTATGTTGTTATCTTACTTTTTCCTTTTCGTTGTGTCATTACAGAACCTAGAAAACACAAACATTTTTATTTCTTGTCTTTTTCTTTTAATTTTCTACGAGGTTGATGTTAGAAATTCCGGGTTACGCCATTTACTCTGTAAAACTGATGGAACAAAAATCAGTAAAAAGCCTAATCAAGAGCCATTTAAGCATCCATAGGTGTTTGTTTTCTGAGGTAGAGGTCTTAGAAATGAATTTTCTGGATCTTGGAGGTTTCTTTGGTATTTACTGACGAAAAATGGCCTCTTTTAAAAAGGTCTATTTTTAGACATGCGTAACCAGGAAAAACGTCCGATGTTCATACTGTGTAAAATACCATGAAAAATGATATAACAGCTTATGACCCTCTGAACTGCATTATTAAAAATAACATCACATGCTCAAGTGAAAAAAAAAAAAAAAATCTAAAAGGAAAAAAAGGTTTTTAGCTTTGGTCGAACCACGCGACCAATGCGTGCCCGGACAAAATCACGCATCAAGCCTGTTGAAAAACATTGTTTTTCCTGGGATCAGGCTTCATGTGAACTGAAGAAACATGTGTTGTTTTTATACTAAAATTGACTCTTTTAATAAAAATTAGATCTGGTTTCATTTCATTTGCATATTTCTTGTAACTGATTACAAAAAATACGCATGAAAGGAACACATTGAGCCAGAACATTGAGCCACACGGTAGTTTGAAAATTGTCGACTGCTGCCCGGCTGTATTGTTTTCAGCCAACAAAACTCAGTCTCGTGCTCGAATATGTGACAATCTATCATTAAGTTTTAAAAGAATATTTGTTTTAGGGGTATATTTGGGTCACCGATACAATTTGAAGTCGACATGATCGATTCTACCCAGGTAAAGATCCGATGTGTATTAATCGTGGCACGGCAGTGGCGCTAGAGGGGATTACCCATCAGCTTGTTGATGAAAACACAAGAATTTTTCCTTTTTGAATGATCTCAGGAGTAAAACTGATTATTGTAGGTCTGCAAGGGCCTTGGATTCTAATATTAGATCTAGACTAGATCTAGAGAGAAATATTTCAGAAAAGTAAACCTCTGGGTATTTTATCTTGTTGCCTGAGTTAATTTTTAATTTTCATTTAAAAAAAAAAAAAAATAAAATTAGCCTACATCATGTATGTGTATAGGCCTATATATATTTGTGTGTATATATATATATAATACATTATATATAGAGATTTATACATATATAATATCATGACGTGCAAATGAAGTCTACCTTCACAAAGTAGGTATCTGTATCAAATGATTAGCAAGTTTAGAAATATGTACACTACTAAGAATTTACTGAGTCACCTGACTTTACTTCGTAAATGTATTGCTATTATTTATTCCATTTAAAATGCCAAGTACCCAACAGTTGCTGAATGGAACCAACTCAGTGGGATGAATCCCACTAAGAAGAAAAGAAAGGCTGAAGAAGGCCTCTGGTGTTTCAATCATTCAAATCACTAAGGCTATAAATGTCAGCAGTCTATTAAAGACAAAGCAGCTGGAACTAATGCTCTGTTCAATCTTAGAAACTCCTATAAAGCGATCTCAACATTTAAAGATCTCTCGAACAGGATGTGTTTTTGCAGACAAATAATATTTCATTTTCAAGCAACACATTTAATGATGTCTAATAGTTCTATTGTGAAGTGACTATATATGTAACAATTAATATTTCAGGTCGTGCGTGCTGACAACTGATAAACTGAGACAGATGTTGGTTTTTTTTTTATACTTGTTATGTCCAGCAACCAGCTGGAACATATACACAGGGGCACAGAATCTGGCAGATTCTTCACAACATACCAGAAAATTATCACTGAAGGAATATTCACCCTCCGCTTCCCCCGATGAATGCTAGAGACCATATTCTGTTTAGAAATGCTTGTCATAAATGTTGACACACCACACATATACACACACACACAAACAAAACAAAACTAATACAAAAAAAAAAAAAAAATGAACTTTTGATTTTCCTTTTACATCTGAGAAATAAATGGTCTACAACATTCATGTTTTGTGTTGTTTTTGTTTGCTATCCTTGATTTAAATTAGTTATAAAATGTTTTACTTATGTATTTGGTGGCTGAAAACTGACTCTCCTCGGCAGTTTTGGGTTTTGCCATGAATGACAGGGGTGATAACTCTTTTGCCTCTTACCAGGTACTCAAAAACTGTATATTTTCTTGAAGGGCTTTGGATGCTCTTTAAAATGATGCCCTACATGACTCCTTAGAGCAATTTTGAATTTTGACCTTTTTTGCCCTGAAAAAGCAAATGGCCAAATCTACTCTGTGGAATCTGCCAATAGTAGAACACAAGATTTTGGGAAAAACCGAACCAGATTTCCTGCTGGAAATAAGTTTACAACTTGCAGCATTCGCAATCTCTTGACTAGGCATGGTAAGAGAAGATATCAAATGTCTCCCGGCCAGTCAAAATGAGACATAAGTCGCTGGGCTAGAACCGAGAAATCGGGCTTTGAATGTGAGGAGGGGAGTCAGACATCGAATTTTGTTTTATTCCAGAAATCGAAAGTACATTAATTTCTGAACAAAATAATATCGGCATTACCCTCAATTTATAAATATTCTTCATTAAAATTGGGGTTTTGTGAGGTAGATATGTGGATTTATGCATTCGATCATTCATTCTAACCCGATTTTCTCAGAATTTCAGTCATTGCTGGGAGGTCTCACATTGTCTCTTTAAACTGCAATATCTCTGCCTAGAATAAGCTAGCTCAAAGCTTTTTTCACCATCTGAAAGGATATGAAATACGCTTTTACATGATACCAAAAACCCTATATGGTGAAAAATCGACATATGTCTCATTTTGACTGGCTGCGAGACAAATGTTTCTGACATTAGAATTTGGCTGAAGTCATTTAACACATCAAGCTGGATAGGAATGGGCTAATTTATGCTTATGCCAGTAGCTGGTACTGTCAATTTCACCTTTAGGTTGTCAGTCTTACACTCCAAATTACTGTCCGGGTCCAACTCGATGCCCAGACTGTCAGCACTTTGACCCAAGTCAACAAGGTCCTCCTTCTTAAAACCATTCATCTCTCGCTAGTAAATAATCTTGTAGCTCTGAACAAGATTTAATCTTGAAGCCGATGGTCATGATGGAATACAATAATTTCATAAAATACTGATAACTTATCAGCAATCAAGTACATCAACACGATCAAAACGAAGGCTAAGCGCTAATGTTTACAAGATTTTGCCTGATTTCCGATCAGTGCCAAAAGTCATGGATTTCCGCCGGAAGTACGTCTTTCTACTTAACTATTAGCATGCTCACTACTATCATTATTTGGAGGGCATCTAAGTTCAACTGGCTATGAGTCTGTCATTCATAAAGAAGAGTTTTCATCATAAATTTCCTACCCACCGTAACAGGGTCAAGCTAATAGTGAGACAAACTTTCTTGGCTTGATGGAATTCCCAAAATATTTGTGAACTCTATTGACTGATGGTATTACCCAGTTTTGGAAATGGCAGTAGTTTTACATGCATTGTTTACTGTAGAATGATGTCCCTAGTAGAAGTAATACTCCTTTAACAAGGTAAAATAGGATTTTTTCCATTCTCTGTTTTTCTAAGCTATATGCAAGACAGCTTCACTTTATTGCTGTTTTTTTTTTTTTTTTTTTTTAAGTAAACACAGACTACCTCCATAGATCGTAGAGTGCCTAGATGATCCACTCCCCGAAAATAGTGTCCTTGCTCGCCTGCAGTGCCCCTACGCAAATGCGCGGACGGTTCAGTGCTGCTGTGTCAACAATAGCTACTTCTGTTACAAAGAAGCGCTTAAAAAAAGTCAACATTGTGGAATTTCAAATGCACTAATTCAAGTCAGCATCATCTGAATCTTTTATTCTTTAGATTTCCTCAACATCATGACCGGTAATTAACATTCATTGCGTTAATCTAAGGATAATTACTTTGCTAAACCTAGTCTAGTCTAGATCTCTACTCACGAACAGCATTGTTGACCGACTGGGGTCTCATTCATGTCTTTAACGGCCTTGATACAATGTGTCAACCTGTAACCAAGATCTCGACTAGATGACTGTTCGGTTTCTTTTGGTTTTTTTTAACACTATCCCCTTCCTGATGTTACTAGCTCTAGGAATTGGGGCAGGATTAAGGGTAGGGCAAAGGAAGAGAAGACAACTTTACAACTGTCCCTCAAAGAATTCATTGTCTAAGATGTCACTTTTGTGTGTTTTCACTTAATTCTACCTGTAAAGAGAGAGCAAACACCAGGTAGGAGAGTTAAGAGAGAGGCCTAATATCATTTTTGTTAAATCTAGCAAGTTTTTTAATAAGTCATAGATCCACAGAATATACTCCCAATCACAGTTTACCAGCCAGTTCCAAATGCCAGAGATTCATAGACTTAGTTCATTGTACTATGAAAGCAGTTTTCGGAAGAGTGAATGTGTGCCTTTTTTAAACTGATAATATATATGAATCTATATATTTACAGTTCCTATTTCTGTCTGAGGAAAAATTATTTTTGTTTTATCACAAGGAACAACTCTTCCTCTTTTAGGTGTCAGAGATGGTTGATAAATTCACGACGGAAAGATCTCATTGATTCCAAGAAAACACAAATGCAGCTCTGTTGTTTTATGTTCCATGCAGTTTGAAGGCAACCAATTTTGCAATTCAGAAATTCAAATATACTTAAACCACGCCTGCTCTCAGATTCGTAACCTTAGGCCGCTATACATAACAAGTCACCAATATGTTGTCAGTTTTCTAGATCTGTAAAATCAGTGCGTTAATTATTGGTATTACCGCACACACAAACAGGTTCTATTTTTATGTGTGTGTGAGAGAGAGAGAAAGAGAGAGAGAGCGAGAGAATGAGAGAGAGAGAAGGAGAGAGAGAGAAGGAGAGAGAGAATGTAGAAGGAAAAAAAAAATAATTCGAGTGGATCATCTAGGAACTCTACGATCTATGCTACCTCAAAGAAATTACTTGAGCAGGGAAAGCAATCAAGTTAAAATTTTTCACAAAACAAAAAGTTCATTATTTTAGATTTAATTTCCAAACTGCATTGTGCTGTAATAGGGAACTACTGCTATTGTCCCTGAAGACATACTGTATTTCAAATTTCTAGGCAATTGCACTCAATTTGTGAACTTGAGACAAAATATAATAAGCATTAAAAGTGACATTCTTTGTGTTAAAATTCACTGCATGATCATTCACGATGTTCATACAGGTGTGATATTCATGTCTAAAGAATACTGAGAGGTGCTGGGTTACCATATGGCTCAGACTTGATTCTTCCTTTGATAAAGTTGGACCCAAAGATTGGTTGCTCCAGTTCAACTTCTCTCATCAGTAAGAATGGAAAGGAGAAGGACTGCAGGCTGTCTTTGCCATCCTTATCATTAAAGATGACCTGTTAAAATAAAACAGCCATAAATCAAAAGGTTCAAAACTTCACTCACTTGCATATAATATTTTAAACTGAAACATGTTCAACACGTTATGTTTTGCAATTTAAAAGGGTGAAAAAAATGATAATTTTACTGTATATATTTGAGAACAATCACTATTGTTCGCAGAACTTGATGATCATGATGTCACTTTTGTTGCTTATAAAAATAAAATAAAACAAGTAATTAAATAACTGTTTTGAACCCATCTTTTTCTCTTTTTTTTCGCCCAGATGTACATTTTAATTTTATCAAAGTCTGTTAAATGCTCACCCAAATTTCTCAATGGATAAATAAAATAATAAGAATTTAAATTTTACTCACTCTATGTGTGGTTAGGTACACTCTGCCCTTTTTCTTGCCCTTCATCTGGGGCACCCCAGAGGGAGCCTCAAAATTCAATTCAATCCCATCATAAAAGATCAAAATTCTGAAATTTAAAAAAAAAAAAGACGAATTTTTAGCATACATTGAATTCAACAGATTACATCATAATAATAACAAAATCAGATCCTTTCATTTTCTAGCAACAGTGTTAATTTTCTCTGACTCCCTAGCCTTGGTTGACAGAATATCACACGATGATGCTTGGCTGCACAAGAGCACTGTGGTAATGTTATTTCTAACTATTCTAACAGCAAATCAACATAATAAAATATGATTCCTTTAGGGTTATACAGGAACTACAGATGTAAACGTCTCAGAAAACGTCTCGAATTACAACGACAGCTTGGAGATCAAAATTCAATTTTCCTTCCATTGCCATTTGACAAAATAATTTATTCTGATTCTCTTTTCTCTAGCACTCATTTTCCATCATTACTGAACAGTTATTTCTGAGTGATCATAGAGTTGTGTCTGACACTGGAATGCCATGGAGTGGGAGTGATTTAAAGAAGATGCCATGTCCACCTGGAGTCCCTTCATATAGATGATGATAGTAAACATCAGGTTCACTCTATCTCAATACTACATAGACCAGGATAAATTCATAAAAGTTCTGTCCACAAACTGTCTTAATGTCTTTTCATAGCAAGTCTGCTTCAGATTTGCTGAGATCTGATTTTTCAGTTGTTAAAATGACAGCTCGTATTTCTGATTCTTCATATAAGTCATCGCTAAATCTTGTTTTTCTAGAATCAAACAACGAGAATGGTATTTCTCAAAACCTTGACTCAGCCATGTATGAAAAAAGATTAAAATGTGATTCATGTCATGTTTTTAAAAAAAAAGTTGGTACACCATCTCCATTTGGTGTCGCTGATTTGTAAATTTTTTTTTTTCTAGTATCATTTGATTATTACATTATCCTGTAAATGATGGAGAGCACTCATCTTTGCAGCGCAGAAAAGCAAAACTGGCCACTACGATCTAAAGTGAGAAATCTACAAATTTAAACATGCAGCCCTTGATTGACAATCTAGAATTTTCTTCAAGATTCACTTCCTGTCTTCCATGAGTGCTATTTCCGAACAATGTCAGTCAGTGACCACTTCACTGCTACCAATAGTCCAATAGTATCAGGCAGACCTATCTCCAAAAACTGGTCCCTTATATTATATATGTACATAGTATGTGCATGGTCTGTCCACCATTAACCACTTCACTACTAATGAATTTTTGCACTGTTTGCAGCCCTGTGGTAAGCATCATCGATACCCATCAGTCTCGCCCGCTCAGTCCCCTGCTACCCCATTGCGCCTCACGATGGTCACTCAGCCATGCTCATTGTGCACCAGCCACCCGTAAACGAGACCGAAAGTGAGACCAACTGGCACCCGCCATCTACCCCCTCCCCCACCCCCTCCCCCAATTAGCTTCCCATTTTGATAGCTGCCCTCTGCCTGACTGCCGGACAGATTTTATTCTATTGTAATGTGACGCAAGCTGTCCAGTTCCTATAAGGTTGTCGTAGCTGTTAGTGGGAAAGTGTTGATGATGGAGGGTAAATCAGCAAGATCTACTATACATGTAGATGGATAAAACAGTGACCGACAGTCTGATCAGAAGATTGGGAGCTGCTGCTTAGTGTTTCTTCTTGTCCCATCACATCTAATTCAAAGTCAATCTGAGTGTCATTATTGAACAAGCCAACCAGATGTATGCTGTCATCAGTAGGATCGAAATCTTCGTTGCCACTGTCAGCATCATGATAAATTTCATTGAGAAATTCCTCAGTTGTGAAAAAACTTCTTGGTTGATTGCACCATGGTTGCTCATGAACAAATGGACACTGCAAAATATTGTGGACTCCCTGCCACTGCATATATTATATATAATTGTTTGCTTTCTGTTCAATGATTGGCCTTTTTAACATTGTTCCATCCTTATTCCACATGAAAGCAAGAAAAAGAATGGAACAAACCAATCAGGAGCTTTGACTGTTATCCACCATTACAAAAATATAAGTAACGGATTCCAGTTACTTCAGCCTCCAGTCATCAGAATCTAACAAAGAATACCGCAAAATGGTGCGAAAAGATTCTTTGGTCGGAACATCTCTTTGGAGTTTAAACACAAGAAACTCCCAGCGGATGAGTGTATGTGTGTATGAGAGGGAGGGAGAGAGAGAGAGAATTGCTGGGAAAAGGGAAAAATAAAAAAGTAGATGAAGGAACAATGAGAGGACAGTATACCTCCTGTGATTCTGTGATTGATCAGAGAAAGGCGTACATTTTGGGGGGGGGGGGGGCGGGGGAGAAGTTTTGCAG